>BJCO01362946.1:0-18973 GCA_018326465.1 Flaveria floridana
TTAAGCCTATTCTTCTTCTTGTTATTCATCTTCACTTTCAACGTTGCCTTGACCTATTTATTCCAATATCTAAGGTAATAGAGGGAAGATTGCACCATTGTAATAACTTCTAAGCACCACTGTAATAACTTCTAGGATCCCACTTCTTGATATAGTTGTAAGACTTGGTATTGTAGTATGATAGATTCATCACATGTCCAACACTAACTATATTGGAACTCTTGGTTGATTAAACACTAGATAAATCTTGGGTACATCAGGAACATTTGTCTTCTACCTTCACCAACACTGGATAACATACATTTAAACACATAGCCAGACATATTAAATGGTTGGTTAGTACATAAGGCACATATCGTAGAAGAAGTGGTGAGGGGGATATCATTCCATCTTGTTTATCTCTTTGATAATAAAAAATACTGATAGTAGTGGACTAAAAATCTCCATTGCAAATCCACTTGTCCTTTAACTATCTGTTTTCCCTTAAATCCTCTCTCATAACCAATGTTAGCATATAATGTTAGCAACTCATCTTCATCTATCTCACTTGGTTAACCTGCATCATCACCAAACTATAAACACTGTCTCACAGTTTGTTTAGTGATTGTAAGAACATACTGATCATAACTTGTTCCAGTTAGTCTTGAGATACCATTAACCATAATGACTTCAACTGTTCTTTAAAATTGTTTAAAAAGACATTTCTATCTAATCAGTAGTTAATAAATGTAAAATCTAAGTTAACTACTTACTAACAAACACAAATAATTTGAGCAAAGATAAATGCATAAGTTGTTCTTTCAAAGTATTTAATTGGTTAATCAAAACTGAGTACAAAGATTTACAATTAGAAGATACATAAGTGGCTTTAAAAGCTTATCTATGCTTATCAAGTATGAGGGTTTTATACTATGAAATCTAAACAATAAGAATAAACTATTCTATGTTTAGAATGTACAACATGATAGATAATCGACACATTTAAGTTAGACAACTTCAGTACTATGTTATCTATAAAAGACTAAACATATCAGCCATTAATATAGACAGTTTTGTCTTATGTAATAGTTGATCAAAAGCTTATAGATCCCAGTGTTGACCAGCAGCAGTCGATCATTAGCACATCAGGTAAGTGCTTACCGGTAGTGATTCAGCATATGCTGATCGGCTGTTACTCGACATATGTTGATCGATAGTTGATTAAGCACTTGATAGAATTCGGCAGTTGACAGCTAGTGCTGAATTTTTTAGTTTTTGGTAGCTTCATCTTCTCTATGGATCAATAAATCCCCCCTAGGATGATACTATAAAATATGTAACTCATCTTCCAAATATCCTCTTCAGTAGAAGTTAATACATGTATCCTCTACTATCTCTTGAGGGGTTTTCAAGAGATATAGTTACCAAATCCTTCATGTTGTTTCTAGAAAGTTTGACTAATTCATATGGTTGTACTTCAATCTTTCCAGTACTAGAATAAGTTAGACATAAGGTATAAGTTGAGGACTTGTACCTCTAATGGATGATTGGATCATGAATGCTCAATGGAGTCACATGTAAAATAATTTCTTATTTGTCTCCACTTTGTACTATTTCAACTCTATTCCTAATCTTCATCTTCAGAGTAGAAGCTATTAATTTGTACTTAACGTGCATGCATGCAGGACCGTTAAAGGGGGTCGATGCAATAGCTTCGTAGTGAGGAGTGACTTAGATCACTTAACAGATCAAATAGGAAACTGAGGTTTCTTCTTTTCTGTCTTAGGTATCTCGTCTATATCTATTTTAGGGTTAGTGACCTCTGTAGGTTCTTCTTTCATCTCACTGTCTCACGTAACCACTCCCTTGGTTGGGGGCTGTGCCTGATAATAGATATAACCGTTATTTTTGAGTTTATGTTGATAATACTAAGAACACAAGTAAGTATGACACAAACAAAGAACAAGAAGAAGAACAAGAACAATAACAAGAACAAGAACAAGATATTATTTGGTTTCCAAGAATGTTATATATTGCTCTCAAGTTCTATTACAATTGTTACAAAACATATTAGAAATACAAGTACTTGAGACACTTTATACTACATACTATAACCGGCTATACTTTAAAAGTCAGCTGGAAACACTAATCTAGACAACAAGATAATGTATAGTCAAAAGGCAGATTGCCTTTTGACTTGTGACTATGACATGCCATAGTTCACATCCTAATATATTACAAAAAGGATAAAAGGTATAAAAGTAGAAAGTTACAGACCAATGAACTTAATCTATAATTGATAAAAGTATGGACCTTTTCACCAACTTATCTAAGTTAATGAGTCTTTGGAGGTGGCAGCAGAAAGTTGTTTAGATTTTGTCAGAAGGTGATCAGATAAAGCATGTCTTCTCTGTCTTTGGAAGAAATCAGTCTTTGTCTTCCGAAGACTTTGTCTCTGAAGCTTCAGAAGACTTCATTTTTGGCTTTGGAATATTTGGTTATTTGGCTTCGGAAGATTTTACACTTAGCATATTTTTCCTGAATTATATAAAACTTCTGAAGTAACTTTCCTCTGTACTTCATGCATGCATGCTGAGAGCTCTTTGGTTTCTATGGTTGCATCAATCTTTTAAGTGTAAACCTTACAAACACCCCTTGGCTGATGCTATTGAAATAGAAGATATTATTCATGTATTGGTAGTCCTCATTAGGATCAAGACCATTCCTTTCTTCATCATTTGGTTAGGATCCCTTAGACTCTCATAGTATCTCCTCATGTCATAGAGATCATGCAGAGAAAGGTCAAGTATGTCTTGCCAGAAGTAGATGTCTTGGCCTTCTTGATCTCTAATGACATACCATTTGTCTGGATTTGCAGCAAAGGTCCAGGACAAGACGGGTCTCCCACCAGTAAGAGACTCTACATTTGTTGGACTTGGTTGAGCAGCCTCTTCTTGAGTAACCTCAAGATGATCGTACTCCTCCTGAGATGTAGAGGTGGATGCCTTGGACTTCTTCTTCTTCTTACTGTTCCTCTTTATGGCCATCCTTTTCTTCCTCTTTTAAGATTTCAACTGAGAAGACTTGCCTTCAGTACCAGGTTTTTCTTGTATGGCTTTCTCAGTTGGGTCCTTTTCCCTCACAAGTTCAGAAGGATAGGGATCAGGACTCTGCTATGGATTAGAAGATGAAGTTGGCTGTGGTCTAGCACAATGTCCAGGTTATGTTATCTCTTATGGTTCAACCTTGACCTATGCTTTAGGTGCTGCCTGGCTTGGTGAAAAATGCAAGTCAACAAGCTCACCCCTTTAGATCTACTACTTGATCACCCTAATGTGCTCATCCATGGTGGATAGAGATATTGGACCAAGCCTCCTTTCGGAGAATCCATACAGCTTCAAAAAGCTCAACATCTTATGCTATCAACAGATTTCTTCAGACTTGCTTTGACGGTGGCTCTTGACTTTGCATCTTCTTCCCTCATCTTGCTCTTAGCAATTTTTTGTTCTATCATTACTTGTTGCTCAAGCTGCTACTTGAGGTACTAAAACTCTATGTACTTATAGGACAAAGGAAGAAGTGCAGATGCCTGATAGAGGCCTGTGGGACTTAGGTAGTTGATCATCTTTTGTTTATTTGCTTCTTTGTCTAACTGAGGTTGTTGCTCAGTTGCCACAGCCTCTGTCTCAGGCCTTTCTTGAACTGGGGAGAGAGTAGGAGCATGCTTGTAAAGTCTTTTCCTCCTCCTTTCTTCTTTGATCTTGAGGAGCAGTTCTGCATCATCTACCTCCTTTCTCTCTTATGACAACTTATTGTTAGCCAGTTCATTTTATAACTCTAAGGGAAGAGAGATAAGTTCATCAATGTTGTAGGTTTTGGTCCTATGTAGTTTAATATGGCTGCCATTAACTTATCATCTTGAGTGTTTGGCCTGGGGGTAGCCCTGATTGCAGCTTCCATGAATCCTAGGGACCCAATTGAACTCTCCCCTTACCTTCCTTTTCCTCTCTCTTTCCTCTCCCTTAATCTCCATAGGAGTCAACTTCTTTCTCCCTTTGTCACTCATAGGCCTGTGTGACTCAAGGTGGAAAGGCTTTGGTCTTCATTGCTTGGTTTAGCACTTAAGCTCTAGCCAAAGAGAGGTTGTGAAGCACCTTCACCAGGTAGTGCCTCACTAAGGGTAGAGGATGTTGAATTAGTTCCTGTCTCAAGGTTCACAGGTCTATCACTGGGCCTTCAGTCAAGGTTTTCCTGTAAGGCCCCGTTCCCGGGACACTTATAGTTGGACATTCATCACTCATAATATTTAAAACATATTAAGATTCATTAAAATATCATAAACACACTGTAACGGAATAATTTAACAAAAACCATTTCATGCATTAATAATTACTTTTGCCAAGTAATACATCGTTATCAAGTTACAAAATAATATCCAGTTGCATTACAAGACAAAAATAAAAGGTAGGCATAAGGTGGATGCCAGTCTTTATTTACTAAGTAGCTTCTCCTTCATGCCATCCCCAGCCATGAATTATCTGCCAACTGAAAATGTATAAAAGTCAGCGTTGCTGAGTGAGTTCTAGTTTTATTAATTTAAAATACTTTTCATTTACTTAAAACACTTTCTTTACTTTCGTACATGATCATTCGTCATACATACATCAAGGTATTAATTTATTATCTTCCGTTATCACACGTATTCGTTCATTTCAAACTTTTCATACTTTTATTTATTATCTTTCACTTCTATCCAGATCTTGTCATATGCTATACCCCATCTCGGGCACAAAGCCCCCTCATCCTCGTGGTTAAGCGACAAGGATCCCGTTTCACACGTATGGAGCAGTCACCAAGACTGACTCCCCCTGTGTGTGAACCCTCATAGGTTAGCCAAGATCGCACGCTATATGACACAGTTGAGCTAACAACTCTCAATGAGTTGTGAACCTCCTTACATTTTGCTTGCAAGACTTTCATTCATTCATTATGTACTATTTCTCATTATCTTTAATCTTTCGCTTCATTTATGATAATACTTTACATATACTAGCATTAACACATCAAGTAAAGTCACATAATAATATGTAATATGGAACATACATAACAAGCTTCATCCATGCTTAACATCAACAACATAACCACCAAAACATCCTAAGTCTTAGTCTCGAAATTTCTACTTCTCAAAATTTTAGAAAATTTTCTAAGGCACTAGGCGCATGGCCATTATGCAGGCGCATGGACACTATGCGAGCGCATGGGTACTTGGGCGCATGTGAACACTTAGGCATATGAGGAAACTTGGGCGCATGCGAACTATGCGCATGAGCACTATGCGAGCGCATGGATAGTTAGGCGCATGAGCATACTTAGGCGTATAAGCTAAATGTTTGGTGCATGGGGAATTTAGGCGCATGGGCAGTGGGCGCATGGGCCTTACTTGGGGGCATGGGAACTCTATCAGTTCATTCTCACTTCAAAACTAGTCCCCAAATTCACACTTAAGAATATTCTTAAATCATTCCTAACATACTAAACACATAACCAAGTATATAAACATGTATCATAAACAAAACATACTCAAACTTTCACCCACCCGTAAAAAGCAAGGGCATAACCCACGGTTCACATACTGAGAGTTTTAAAAGCTAGTTGCATATATTTTCAGCCCCAAAATACGTTTAAAAAAGAAAAATAGGAGATCTAGAAATCACCTCTTGCAGCCTTTAAGCACAACTCCTTTGAATTCGAGCCTGCCATGTGTCTAACACCTAATTCATGCCAAAAACACACAACCAAACACACATACACACATAAGGCTCAGTCACAAGGCTGAAAACTCGGTTGAAACCTTGCAAAATATAGGGAACAAACTTACCTTTTAGCAAATTCTTCTTCTTCTTCTCGCTAGAATCTGATGGAACTCTATTCTCTCTCTCTAGAAGGTAGAAAGCAGTTTGATGGAATAACATAGTGGGTGGCCATGCCTACTTTAAACATAATAATAAATAAGTTTGCTTCTTGTACAACTTTAACCCCTTGACTGGGTTATTTTACTTTTCTTTATTTTTTACTCTCCTTTTCTTTTCCTTTATAAAATTCCCAAGTGTTACAAGTCCACTCCCCTTAGATAGGTTTCATCCCCCAAACCTATCATTCCTTGAATAGTTGTGGGTAATGCTGTCTCACCTCTTCCTCAGTCTCCCACGTAGACTCCGATCCCTTCTTGGTGCCTCCACTGTACTCGCACTAGTGGTACCACCTTATTCCGTAATTTCTTCTCGTTTCCGTCGATGATTGCCACTGGTTGCTCTACGTATTTGAGCCGTTTATCCACTTCAATGTCCTCTAGCGATACAATCATATCTTCGTCAGCTAAGCACTTTCTCAGATGAGATACATGGAATGTTGGATGAATCACACTTAACTCATCGGGTAGCTCCAGCCTATAGGCCACCTATCCTACTCGAGCATTGATTCGGAAAGGTCCTATTTACCTGGGGCTCAGCTTACCTTGCCTCCTGAAACGGATGGTCCCTTTCCAAGGCGAGACTTTCAACATAACTCTATCTCCCACCTTGAATTCGATAGGTTTCCGTCTCTTATCAGCATACGACTTTTGTCTATCATTCGCTGCTTTCATAAAGGCCTTAATCTTTTCTAACATTCCAGTTATAGGCTCGATTACCTCAATACTCCCTAGCTCTTTCTGTCCAATGTCACCCCAACATACGGGAGTCGTACACCTTCTCTTGTATAGCATCTCATATGGTGGCATACCAATGCTGGCATGATAACTGTTTTTATATGAGAATTCGGCTAACAGAACTTCCTCCAAAATTAATGACGCATGCTCGGAGCATATTATCCAGCATCTGGATGGTCCTTTCCGACTGACCATCTGTCTGAGGATGGTAAGCCGTATTGATATGTAATCTTGTCCCCATTGCATTGTGAAATCTTTTCCAAAACTTGGATGTAAACCGAGTGTCGCGATCAGACACAATAGACACAGGTAAACCATGACGAGTTACAATCTCCTTGATAAACAGATCCACCCACAGATGAATACATTTCATGGATTGGCAGAAAATGAGCACTTTTCGTCAAACGGTCGACTATCATCCATATGGCATCGTATCCTCTAGCCGTATGCGGTAATTTCGTAATGAATTCCATGTTGATATGTTCCCATTTTCACTCGGGTATATTCAAAGGTTGGATCTTCCCGTATGGCTAACGATGCTCCGCCTTCACTTGCAAACAAGTAAGGCAATTGTTCATGTACTTAGCTACGTCGCGCTACAATCCCGACCACCAGTAATCTTTCGTCATGTCCTGGTACATCTTCATGGCACTAGGATGTATCAAATATCAAGTCTTATGAGCTTTATCCATGATTTGTCCTCGTAGGTCTCCGTAACTAGGAATCCACATCCGCCTGAAGCGGGTCTTAACTCCAAAAGTGTTTTCACCTAACTCTATGACTAGACATATCATTCTCTTGAAGTTAAGATGATCTTCTTTCAACGCCTCATCTTGGAACCCCTTGACCTGTATCATCACATCGGAGGTTATAACCAACTGATAAGCCTTTACCCGAATCGGCTCGGGTCTCTCCTTTAGGCCATCTCTAAACACTATACGATTCAAACACTAACACGGTCATTCCAGGTAATAGCTTAGATTATGTCAAGTATGGTAAGTCCCTAATTAAAGTGGCCAGTTGTGATTAGCCGCTTACTTTACTCTTCATACCCCAAGCATTTTCTCTCCTGACTACATGAGTATCTAAATCTACTAGGAGCACATAATTCAAATAACACACGCGCATAATACCGGTTAACCTTAAGAAAATTACCTCATGGCACGTAGCTACTTGGGCAGACATCCTTCCATTCATCCCATTTTCAGTTTAAGTTTAGGTTTTTGAAAATATTTTACCCAATTCTCTTAAACTTTGGCACGGGTACCAACTTGTAAGACCCCGTTCCCGGGACGCTTACAGTTGGACATTCATCGCTCATAACATTTAAAACATTTAAGATTCATTAAAATATCATAAACACATTGTAGTGGAATAATTTAACAAAAACCATTTCATGCATTAACAATTACTTTTACCAAGTAATACATCATTATCAAGTTACAAAATAATATTCAATTGCATTACAACACAAATATAACATGTATGCATAAGATGGATGCTAGTCTTTATTTGCCAAGTAGCTTCTCCTTCATGCCATCCCCAACAACAAATTACCTGCCAACTGAAAACGTATAAAAGTGAGCGTTGCTGAGTGAGTTTAAGTTATATTATTTAAAATACTTTTCATTTACTTAAAACACTTTCTTTAATTTCGTACATGATCATTCGTCGTACATACATCAAGGTATTAATTTATTATCTTCTGTTATCGCACGTATTCGTTCGTTTCGTACTTTTCATACTTTTATTTATTATCTTTCACTTTTATCTAGATCCTCTCATATGCTATACCCATCTTCAGGCACAAAGCCCCCTTAGCCTCAGGGTTAAGCGATAAGGATCCCGTTTCACACGTATGGAGCAGTCACCAAGACTGACTCCCCCTGTGTGTGAACCCTCATGGGTTAGCCAAGATCGCATGCTATATAACACACAGTTGAGCTAACAACTCTCAATTAGTTATGAACCTCCTTACATTTTGCTTGCAATACTTTCATTCATTCATTATGTTCCACTTCTCATTATCTTTAATCTTTCGCTTCATTTATGATAATACTTTACGTATACTAGCATTAACACATCACGTAAAATCACATAATAATATGTAATACGGAATATACATAACAACCTTCATCCACGCTTAACATTAACAACATAAACACCAAAACATCCTAAGTCTTAATCTCTAAATTTCTACTTCTCAAAATTTCAGAAAAATTTCTAAGGCATTAGGCGCATGGGCACTATGCAGGCGCATGGGCACTATGCAGGCGCATGGACACTATGCGAGTGCATGCGTACTTAGGCGCATGGGAACACTTAGGCGTATGAGTAAACTTGGGCAAATGGGAACTATTTAGGCGCATGAGAACTATGCGAGCACATGGGCAGTTGGGCGTATGAGCATACTTAGGCGTATAAGCTAAATGTTGGGCGCATGTGCATTTAGGCGCATGGGCACTATATCAGTTCATTCTCACTTCAAAACTAGTTCCCAAATTCACACTCAAATGTATTCTTAACCCATTCCTAACATACTAAACACATAACCAAGTATATAAACATGTATCGTAAACAAAACGTACTCAAACTTTCTCCCACCCACAGAAAGTAAGGGTATAACCTACATTTCACATACTAAGAGTTTTAAAAGCTAGTTGCATACATTTTTAGACCTAAAATACATTTAAAATAGAAAAATAGGGGATCTAGAACTCACCTCTTGCAACCTTTAAGCACAACCCCTTTGAATTTGAGCCTACCAGGTGTCTAACACCTAATTCATGCCAAAAACACATAACCGAACACACATACACATATAAGGATCGGTCACAAGGCTGAAAACTCGATTGAAACTTTGCAAAATACAGGAAAAAACTTACCTTTTAGCAAATTCTTCTTCTTCTTCTTCTCACTAGAATCCGATGGAACTCTGTTCTCTGTCTATAGAAGGTAGAAAGCAGTTTGATGGAACAACATAGTGGGCGGCCATGCCCACTTTTAAATATAATAATAAATAAATATGCTTCTTGTACAACCTTAACTCCTTAACTTGGATTATTTTACTTTTCTTTATTTTTTACTCCTCTTTTCTTTTCCTTTATAAAATTCCCAGGTGTTACAAGTCCACCCCCTTATAAAGGTTTTGTCCCCGAAACCAATCGCTCATCGAACAGTTGCGGGTAATGCTATCTCATCACTTCCTCATTCTCCTACGTAGACTCTGATCCCTTCCTATACCTCCACTATACTCACACCAGTGGTACCACCTTATTCCGTAATCTCTTCTCCTTTCGGTCGATCATTGCCATTGGTTACTCTACGTAATTGAGCCGCTCATCCACTTCAATATCCTCTAGCGGTACAATCATATATTGGTCAGCTAAGCACTTTCTCAGATAAGATACATGGAATGTTGGATGAATCTCACTTAACTCATTGGGTAGCTCTAGCCTATAGGCTACCTCTCCTACTCGAGCAATGATTCGGAAAGGTCCTATATACCTGGGGCTCAGCTTTCCTCGCTTCCTGGAACGGATGATTCATTTTCAAGGCGAGAATTTCAATATAACTCTATCTCCCACCTTGAATTTGATAGGTCTCCTTCTCTTGTCGGCATACGACTTTTGTCTATCCTTCGCTGCTTTCATAAATGCCTAAATCTTTTTCAACTTTTCAGTTGTAGCCTCGATTATCTCAATACTCCCTAGCTATATTTGTTCAATGTCACCCTAACATACGGGCATTCTCCACCTTCTCCTATATAGCATCTCATATGGTGGCATACCAATGCTGGTATGACAACTGTTGTTATATGAGAATTCGGCTAACGGTAAGTGCTCGTCTCAACTTCCTCCAAAATCAATGAGGCATTCTCGGAGCATATCTTCCAGCGTCTGGATGGTCCTTTCTGACTGACCATCTGTCTAAGGATGGTAAGCCGTATTGATATGTAATCTCATCCTTATTGCATCGTGAAATCTCTTCCAAAACTTGGATGTAAACCGAGTGTCGCGATCAGACACAATAGACACCGGTACACCATGACGAGTTACAATCTCCTTGATAAACAGATCTGCCTACCTCTCATATGAATACGTTTCACAGATCGGCAGCAAGTGAGCACTCTTCTTCAAACGGTCAACTATTACCTATATGGCATCGTATCCTCTTGCCATACGCAGCAACTTCGTGATGAAGTCCATGGTGATATGTTCCCATTTCCACTCGGGTATATCCAAAGGTTGGATCTTCCCGTATGGCTTCTGATGCTCCACCTTAACTTGCAAAAAAGTAAGGCACTTGTTCACGTACTAAGAAACGTCATGCTTCATTCCTGGCCACCAGTAATCTTTCTTCATGTCCTGATACATCTTCGTGGCACCGGGATGAATCGAGTATCAAGTCTTATGAGCTTCTTCCATGATTCGTCCTCGTAGGTTTTCGTAACGAGGAATCCTCATCTGCCCGAAACGGGCCTTAACTTCAAGAGTGTTTTCACCTAACTCCATGACTAGACCTCTCATTCTTTCAAAGTTAAGGCGATCTTCTTTCAACAACTCATCTTGGAACCCCTTGACCTATGTCATCACATCAGAGGTTATAACCAACTGATAAGCCTTCACCCAAATCGGCTCAGGTCTCTCCTTTCGGCAAAAGGCATCGTCCACTACGTTGGCCTTGCCCGGATGGTAATGGATTTATAATCGTAATCCTTGATATGCTCCAACCATCTCCTCTGCCTCATGTTCAAATCCTTCTGATCAAATAAGTACTTGAAGCTTTTTTGGTCGGTGAAGATGTTGCATTTCGTCCCGTATAGGTAGTGCCTCCAAATCTTCAACGCAAAGAACATAACCGCTAGCTCCAAATCGTGGGTAGGGTAGTTAGCCTCATGGATCTTTAATTGTCGGGATGCATAGCCTATAACCTTCCTTCATTGCATCAATACGCAACCCAGTCCCGAATAAGAAGCATCCGAATAAACTACCAAGTCTTCGCTTCCTTCAGGTAACATCAAAACAGGAGCTTGCATCAACCTCATATTTAGCTCTACAAAAGCTTTCTCCTGCTCCGGACCCCATACAAACTTTACTTTCTTACGGGTCAACTTGTTCAATGGAGAAGCTATCTTGGATAAGTTCTCTAGTAATAACCCGCCAAACCCAAGAAACTATGGATCTCGGATGGCGTCGTTGTAGACTTCCACGCATCACTGCCTCCACTTTTGTCGGGCCTACCTTAATCCCTTCGGGATTCACCACATGACCCAGAAACTGGACCTCGTGCAACCAAAACACTCACTTGGAGAACTTCACATACAACTTCTCCCTTCTAAGTGTCTCCAATACCTCACAAATGTGAGTTGCATGCTCCTTTTCACTCTTTGAATAAATCAGGATATCATTGATAAACACAATCACTGATCTATCCAACATCGGCGGACACACCCGGTTCATCAATTCCATAAAAGCAGCTGACGCGTTGGTTAAACCAAAGGACATGACGAGAAATTCGTAGTGTCCATAACGCGTGCGAAAAGCTGTCTTAGGAATATTTTGCTCCTTCACCTTCAACTGATGGTAACCAGATCAGATATCTATTCTCGAAAACCAACTGGCACCTTAGAGCTGATCAAACAGGTCATCAATCCTTGGTAATGGATACTGATTCTTCATCGTCAACTTGTTCAGCTCTCGGTAGTCAATGCACATCCTCGTACAACAATCCTTCTTCTTTACAAATAACACCGGATCACCACATGGAGAGATACTCGGTCAAATAAACCCCTTGCCTACAGCTCTTGTAATTGAGCCATCAGTTCCTTCATCTCCGATGGAGCCAGACGATACGACACCTTAGCAATAGGTTAGGCACCCGGTATCAAATCAATTTGGAACTCGATCTTACGGTCGGGTGGCACACCGGATAAATCCTTTGGGAACACGTCCGGAAAGTCACACACAACTGGTACGTCTGATAGCGTGGCACTGTCGCATCCACATCCTTAATGTAGGCTAGATAAGCACAACATCCACGCCTCATATACTTCTCTGCCACCACCATTGAAATCACTTTTGGAACCATATTAACTCGATCACCGTATATCGTCACCGAACTCCCATCGGGCGCTGTCAGTCAAATCAACTTTCTACGACACACGATACTTTCCTTATAAGTTGCTAGCCAATCCATTCCTAGGACTACATTGAAACCACCTAAGGGCATTACCATAAACATAGCATAGAACCTATGACCTTCCAACTCTATTTCACACTCCTCTACCACATTAGAAATCCTGATAGACTTTTCAATAGCAGTTTCTACGTCGAAGGGCTCATCAATACTTCTACTCCTAATAGACCACTTAGCACAGAAAGTAGTATAAATGAAACTCCTACTAGCACCAGAATCTAATAACACAGAGGCACAAGTTTGGTTTACTAGGAACGTACCTGACACGACGTCGGGTTCCACCCTAGCCTCTTCCATGGTCATAGTGAATGCTCTGGCGCTCACCCTTAACCCTCCATTCCGGTCATCTTCTTCACCCTAGAACTCTCAGCCCTCGGCTTATTGCAATCCCTACTCAGATGGCCCTCTTCACCGCAGGTTATAACATCTTACAACCCCACACTCTCTTGCCACATGTCCAGGCTTCTCACATTTGAAGCAGACGTTCAATCCCCACTTACACTCTCCTGTATGCTCCCTTCCGCATTTACCACAGCTCTTCATCCTCGCACCTGATGTAACCACCCTTCGATCATCCACCCTTATCTTCTTGTTATTTGGAGTGACCTTACCACGTCCAAACCGTTTTCCATTCTAGTTCCTATCACCACCACCCTTCTTACTCACCTCTACCACTACCTCTTTTCTCTCATCATACAACCTCCCTGCTAGATCAACCACCAACCTAAAAGTACTTGGCTGGGCTGTGATCATGTGCCTGCGAATATCCGGTGGCAGACCTTGAATATATCTCTTGATCTTTTGTGACACGGGCGTTACCTGATCTAGCACCAGCCTAGCCATCTCATTGATTTTCGTCGTGTACTGCAGGTGCATCATGATTCCCGCCTCCAGCTACAGGAACTCCCTCTCGATCTTATCGAGTTCCCTGTGAGGACAAAACTCCTCGATCACCAGCTTATTCAGTTCACTCCACCTCATTCGATCGCCATGCTACCCTTGGTCTGGACGATGTTGTCCCACAAGCATAAGGCCGAATCCACAAACGTATGGGTAGCGAAATTCACCTTTTGATCCTCTCAGCACTCGATAATATCTAGTATCGCCTCCATCTCCCTTACCCATCGGTGAGCAGCAGTAGCACTGCCATTCCTATCAAACGTCAGGGGCTTGAATCTTTGAAATGCCCTGTAGTTACAGCCCCGTGTAGTTTCCTGCACAGCCTCCTCCTCCTCATCATCACTGGAGGCAACCATCTTAGCCTCGGGTTGCTCCCTTTCTTGCTCTCTTCATTCCCTCTCTCAGCAGTCTTCTTTTTTTCTTTCTTCTCATCGTCCCTCATAACTCTAATCACTTCGGTAACCACAGATGACAGAATCGTCTACACGACCTGATGAACCTCCTTAGCTACTACCTCTTTCTCTGAGGCCCTCAAGTTAGCACTCTCATCACCACCCTCGTGATGATGAATTTCGGGCTCTCCAGGTTCCGTTTTGGCAGTCCTAGCCATGTTCCTCATGACACGCGGTCCAGCACCACATCCACCACGCACTCCACCTCATGAGGCCTTGGATGATCTACTTCTGACCATCTGTAAACACTATAAGATTCAAACACTAACACGGTCATTCCCGGTAATAGCTCAGATTATGACAAGTATTGTAAGTCCCTAATTACAGTGGCCAGTTGTGATTAGCCACTTTCTTTACTCTTCATACCCTAAGCATTTCTTCTCCTTACTACATCAGTATCTAAATCTACTAAAAGCACATAATTCAAATAACACACACAGATAATACCGGTTAACCTTAAGAAAATTACTTCATGGCATGTAGCTACTTAGGCTGACATCCTTCCATTCGTCCCATTTTCAGTTTAAGTTTAGGTTTTTGAAAATATTTTACCCAATTCTCTTAAACTTTGACTCTGATACCAACTTGTAAGGCCCTGTTCCCGGGACGCTTACAGTTGGACATTCATCGCTTATAATATTTAAAACATATTAAGATTCATTAAAATATTATAAACACATTGCAACAAAATAATTTAACAAAGCCCATTTCATGCATTAATAATTACTTTTGCCAAGTAATACATCGTTACCAAGTTAGAAAATAATATTCAGTTGCATTACAAGACAAAAATAACATATATGCATAAGATGGATGCCAGTCTTTATTTGCCAAGTAGCTTCTCCTTCGTGCCATCCCCAGCAACGAATTACCTGCCAACTAATAATGTATAAAAGTCAGCGTTGCTGAGTGAGTTTAGTTATATTAATTTAAAATACTTTTCACTTACTTAAAACACTTTCTTTACTTTCATACATGATCATTCGTCGTACATACATCAAGGTATTAATTTATTATCTTCCGTTATCGCACGTATTCATTCATTTCGCACTTTTCGTATTTTCATTTATTATCTTTCACTTCTATCCAGATCCTGTCATATGCTATACCCCATCTTCGGGCACAAAACCCCCTCAACCTTGGGGTTAAGCGACAAGGATCCCGTTTCACATGTATGGAGCAGTCACTAAGACTGACTCCCCCTGTGTGTGAACCCTCATGGGTTAGCCAAGATCGCACGCTATATAACACACATTTGAGCTAACAACTCTCAATGAGTACTGAACCTCCTTACATTTTGCTTGCAAGACTTTCATTCATTCATTATGTTACACTTCTCATAATCTTTAATCTTTTACTTCATTTACGATAATACTTTACGTATACTAGCATTAACACATCACGTAAAGTCACATAATAATATGAAATATAGAACATACATAACAAACTTCATCCATGCTTAACATCAACAACATAACCACCAAAACGTCCTAAGTCTTAGTCTTTAAATTTCTACTTCTCAAAATTTCAGAAAATTTTCTAAGGCACTAAGCGCATGGGCACCATGCAGGCGTATGGACACTATGCAGGCGCATGGGTACTTGGGCGCATAAGAACACTTAGGCGTATGAGGAAACTTAGGCTCATATGAACTATTTAGGCGCATGAGCACTATGCGAGGGCATGGACAGTTGGGCGCATGAGCATACTTAGGTGTATAAGCTACATGTTGGGCGCATGGGGAATTTAGGTGCATGGGCAGTGGACGCATGGGCGTATAGGCCTCACTTGGGCGCATGGGCACTATATCAGTTCATTCTCACTTCAAAACTAGTTCCCAAATTCATACTTAAATGTATTCTTAACCCATTCCTAACATTGTAAACACATAACCAAGCATATAAACATGTATTATAAACAAAACATACTCAAACTTTCACCCACCCATAGAAAGCAAGGGTATAACCCACGGTTCATATACTGAGAGTTTTAAATGCTAGTTGCATACATTTTCAGCCCCAAGATATGTTTAACACAGAAAAATAGGGGATCTAGAACTCACCTCTTTTAGCCTTTAAGCACAACTCCTTCGAATTAGAGCCTACCAGGTGTCTAACACCTAATTCATGCCAAAAACACACAACCGAACACACATACACACATAAGGCTCCGTCACAAGGCTAAAAACTCGGTTGAAACCTTGCAAAATACAAGAAAAAAACTTACCTTTTAGCAAATTCTTCTTCTTCTCACTAGAATCATATGGAACTTTGTTCTCTCTCTCTAGAAGGTAGAAAGCAGTTTGATGGAACAGCATAGTGGGTGGCCATGCCCACTTTTAAACCTAATAATAAATAAGTTTGCTTCATGTACAACTTTAACCCCTTAACTTTGGGTTAATTTACTTTTCTTTATTTTTTACTCTTCTTTTCTTTTCCTTTTTAAAATTCTCGGGTGTTTCATTCCCCTTCAATGACAATTACTGTACACCTCAACATCCAGTTGACCAATGACATTGCCTGTTAGCCGTTTATCTTCTTCTTAATCTGAACTCTTCAACAATCCTATCTTGGATTCTCTAAGCTAGTCTGTCAGCTTACCAATTTTGACTTGGGTTGGCAAGTGACATAGAACTAGAGGAAGACTCTTATAGTACTTCAGGGTCTGAAAACTGAAGACTTCTTGCTTCCCTTGAAGTATAAGGAGTATCAGGGTTGTCCTGTCAGCATCATTCCTCCACCCTAATATTTCATTCTCAGCATCATAAGGTAGGGTAGGCATAGCCCTTGGAATACCCTGCTCAAACAGACTGTGAATAAGTGTTTCCACATCAATATGGACTTTAAGAAGTTGGTAAGTATGGACAAGTGCAAGTCAGGGTGGTGAATCCTCTATGTCCATACTTTAAGAACTCCCAGGTTCTATGATTGCAGGTAGGACTTTCTCCCCCTTTTTGGTATCATCACCCTATTGCATAGGCGAGCTAGAGGTTAGGTCCACCACATCCATAGGTTTTTATGGCCTTGGTTGAGTCCTCCTGAGTGGTCTCTTAGCTAACTTGCCCTTATGATTGGTGATCTCAAGTTGCTGGTCATTAACCCTCTTTTATAAGGTAGTCACCTAAGATTCCAAGTGACTAACCTTAGAGACTAAATAGGTGTAGGTTTTAGTCAGTTTATGAACCTTTAGTTTTAAACTCTCCTCATTATTATCAGAAGAATCATGGGGGGATTAGAGAATAGGATCAAAATCTTCTTCCTCATCACCAGCCCTAAGTTCTTGGCTGCTGGATTTCCCCTGCATCATGACAGCTTCAGTTGAAGTGTCAATGGGTTGGGTTGCCATGGTTGAGGTTTTAAAGATGTAATCACTTGTAGAAGTGAGAGCCTCTTCCATATGGACCTCCTGAACAGGTTTAACGAGATCCACCCCAGTTATGGGTGGATGATATGGGCTAGACATAGGTGAGTCAGGAGTACTCATCTCTCCTTGAGTAAGGAAGGAGAAGGGAGACTCATAGTACTTACTGAATCCCATGTCTAAATCATCATAGAATTCAAGGTTGGGAACTGTTGGTTAATATTAAGAGGCTAGGATGGTAGCTTTCCCCCGAAGGTTATTCACTACAGTTTTTAGACTATGAGTGAAGCCTTTAGACTATTGGGGTTGTGAGCTTATTTGGTTGAGCATGAGGAACCTTATCACTGATCAATGAAGTGATACGAGCGGTTTTCTCCTCAGGGGAAGTGGGAGCTCCAGTGTTAACTTCCTCCTACATGGGTGAGTGTGTAGGGGCCTTCACAACCTGAGTAGCTTGTGTAGGTGTTCATTTGGTTTTTCTAGAGTAGGTGAGGCTAATTTGTGACTGTATGGGTAGTTCAGATGTAGAAGGTGTGGGTTCAACACTAGCTGGTGCTACTAGGTTGTCACTTTAAGCAATGAGCTCTAACATTTGTGAGACTAAGGCTGTTTCTACTCCTGAGAAGCCCACGGTAGGCTTTCTTATTGTCTTGAAGACATCAGGGTCATCTGTCCCATTGTAAAAACATTACATGTTCCCCTTAACTGTGAGCCCAGTTCACAGTTAAGAATGCGTTGAACATATCTATGGAACATGTAATATTTTAAGGAGTATAAGTTTGCAAGTAAATATATATATATATATATATATATATATATATATATATATACAGATTGAGAGTATCTGAACTTGACACCTTAAACCATGCCATGGACTTCATAGGAAAGGTCGTCTGGAGTTTGATCCCAGCCTCCATGCTTATGTGATAAACAGTAGATGACAACATGTAGGAGGTAATTCTACTGAGAGGAGACCTTCCCTTTCCTGAAGGTTCTTACTGAGTAATCACTCTCATAGCCCATCTACCTGAAGGACTGGTTTATAGTAGATTTTAGGAAGGACAATTCACCTACTTTATCATTCAGCCTGAGATGTGTGCTAAAACCCGTATATTTTCTAGTTAACATCGATCTGTTATCTAAATGTTTGTTCATCACTTGATATTACTAAATCTAATTGTAATGAATGCAGGTGATTATTATTATTATTATTATTATTATTATTATTATTATTATTATTATTATTATTATTATTATTATCATCATCATTTATTATTATTATTATTATTATTACTACTATTACTACTATTACTATTATTACTATTATTATTATTATTATTATTATTATTATTATTATTATTATTATTATTATTATTAT
>BJCO01362947.1:0-20132 GCA_018326465.1 Flaveria floridana
TCATTCGAGCGATTGATTTGGTTCGGTTGCGACAATCAATCGGTTGCGTCAATCAATCGGTCCGACCAACAGTGGATGTCGTGGCAACCAAGGGGTGCGATCTCGGTGCGGCGGAGGAGAGGGGTTGCGACCATCAGCGCGGCGGAGGACGGGCGGCGGAGGAGGGGCAGCCGGTTGTTTATGATTTCAGAGGATGGGTTTAGGTTAGGTGGTGTTTTGAAAGAGCTGTGATGTTTTGAAAGAGCTGTGATGTTTTGAAAGAGCTGTGAAGAGGTTTGAAGACATAAAACCACATCTGCACCAGGAAGAGGCTGGGAAGACCTTTTTTAACGAAAGGTCTTCCAAAAAACAAACAATCTGCAAACTATAATGTCTGCGCGTGGCCTGCGCCGCGCAGAAAAAAGAGGTCTGGAAGAGCTTCTGAGAAAAAACAAACACCACCTTAGTGTTTTTTATTTCCTTAGATATGATTGTGAACTAATCAATGCCTACTTAATTAATTTATTTCTAGAAAATAATGATATAAATCATATAAGTTATTTGATGTGACCCAAAGCTCTTTTTTTGGCTTTGCCAAATCAAACATTTTTCCCTTAACAAACAAAACCTATTCAAGAAAACTAAAAGTTATTTTTCCTTTCTCAACTCAATCATAATAAATTTTTAATATTATATGTGAGTTTGAGACGACTATATTTTAATATGATATTCGAACCATCAAAACTAGAAATAAATATTTTAATAGATTATATCAAATTAGAAAGAAATATATGATTAGATCATATTATCTTAAAAGGTAATATATAAGATAATAAAGTTGTTAAAAGTTTAAAATCATTGAAATTATAAAACTGTCAAAACTTTAGATTAACATTTTATATCTTAAGTTGTCCTGTTAAGTATAAAATCAAGTAAGTTTCAAGTGATGAACATCTTAAACACATATAACCAATACCGGCAAACTCAATAGGTAATGTGTATAAAGTATCCAACAAGTATCAACAACACTAACATAACTAAATAAAACACATACAAAAATACAAAATATCATAACAATAATTTATTATATCTACAGAATGTATCATCCAAACAATAACATAAGTTGTTTTCATCTAGCAACCAAATACAATATAAAAATTCACAATGTAACACTATATATTTGCAAAAAAATAAATAATAATTCAATAAAAACCTAGAAAATTTGAACCTAGACTTTGTTGTAAAATATGCACAAATTACTCAAAAAAAAATCTCATTTATATATAATAAAAAACCTCAGAACTTTATAGGCAAACAAAATAAGCTAACTCGAGCTCGGCTCACCAATTCTCAGCGGCCACTCTGAGCTAGGGGCTGTGGACGACTGTGACGCAGTAGTATACGACATCCCCACATTGGTCATCGGGCTAGAAGTCGAGCTGCTTAGCCGTTGAGACATGAGGGCCCTAGCATTTAAAAATGGCGGTTGATGTGGGACGGGGATTTGCTGATCTTCGCCCATAGTGGTCAAAAACTTGACCACTTCCACCATCGATGGCCTTAAAGCCGCAGACGCTTGTGTGCACAAAAGCCCGATTTGCAGCACCTTTGATGCTTCATGTTCAGGGAAATTACCATTTAGTAACGGGTCAACTGCTTGTGGCACAACGCCTTCTTGGTATAGCCTCCAAACCTGTTCAGTAAAAAACGTGATTAAACCAACAAAAGATGTTAAAAAGATTGATAAACGTTTGATTTTCGAGTCGTACGGTTTGCAAAAGCGAGCCCGAGTCTTCTACGAAGGCGTTGTTTCTTTTGCCACACACGATTTCAAGAACCAAGACTCCAAAACTAAAAACATCAGCCTTTTCGGTCAGTTGACCTCGGACTATGTACTCTGGTGCCATATATCCTCTGAAAGTAACACAAAATAACGCGTTATTACTTTCTGAACATCATGTTTATCGTTATTTATGCAAGAAAAACCGTTTTCACACGAAGATGACTCGAATCTTACAAAGTTCCAGCAATTCCGGTGGTGAGATGACTTCGATCGGTTGCAAAAGTCCTCACGAGACCAAAATCAGAGATTTTGGGAGAAAAATCTTTGTCGAGGAGAATGTTGCTGCTCTTAATGTCCCGATGTATGATTCTCACGTGACACCCGCCATGAAGATATTCTAGACCTTCTGCTGTTCCGAGGATCACCCCGACCCGTTGCCTCCAGCTCAGAGTTTGGACTTTATTCTTGTCTGCAAACAAAAAACAACCTTGGTCATATTGAAACCGCCACACATTTTGCCTTTGAATAAGAATATGCGTGGGCGACTAATCTTTGATGTGTGGGTTTCAAAGTTAAAGAATTGTAATCAACAAAAACTTAATGAAGTAGTTATATAAGCAAAGAAATTTACCAAAAAGGAAATGATCAAGGCTCTTGTTTGGAAGGAACTCATAGACCAAAAGACTCTCGGGGCCTTCGATACTACAAGCCAAAAGCTTGACAAGGTTCTTGTGTTCAATGGCACTAATCAAATTGACTTCATTAAAGAACTCGTCAACCCATTGTCGGGTATTAAAAAACAATCGTTTCACAGCAACAACGTCGCCATTAGGAAGAGTTCCTTTGTAGACCGAGCCCGCTCCTCCTTGACCCAACTTATTTGAAACATCAAAGTAGTTTGTTGCTTTCTCGAGCGCTTCATACTTGTACATCAGTCCAGACTTGTTAAGTGAACTTGATAACAAGCCCATGGTTTTCCGTTCTGTTAATACAAGTCAACATTTTGGTTGTTTGGGTCAACAAATTATTTGACTTACTGTTATGTTGGTTGAGATCAAGACTAAGGTTTACCTTCTCTGCGCTTTGATATTCTTATATACGCTGCATAACCAGCGAAAGATGAGATCATGAGGAACGCAACTGCCGCCAGGACAACGGCTACTTTGGATCCTGGACTAGAAAGCCCTGAAAAAAAAGAACTTGAAGTTGAAAATAAATAAAAAAATTTAAATCCATTTTTTCACATAAATATTACAAATTTTCCTTATTATTTTAGTATAACAAATCACTGAAAACGTAAAAAGATCAGGAAAATTCACTGTTTTTAGTCACGAAAACCGTTCTTTAACAACGTTAACTGAAAAATATGACCAAAGTCTTCCTCGTCAATCCTCTCGAGCATGACGAACTATGATACAGAATGTCTATTTTTTTTTTTTTGGTCAAATACATGTTATTTTGAAATCTTTATTGAGGTTAAGAACGACAAACAACTTTTAACTTAAAAAATACACCTAATCTGACTGATTAAGAATAAATTCATATTCAAATTCGTATGTGCCAAAATGTAATATTAAAGACCCAAACTAGAAAAGTTAAGCATAAACAAATAGACCAAGATGAAAAGTCAACAAAATAACATTGGAAATTTCTTGCAGGTAGGTTAACCTGAAAATTCACCCAAATTTCAATTCGATTGGAGTATAATAAGTTAAACAATGTGAATCATCGTTGCACATTAAGGTCATAGAATACCTTTTCCAACTAATGCCATATTAGACCCGAAAAAAGATTGACTTTTTAGGTCAAAAAGTCAAAAAAATTACCTTTAAAGTAAAATTGATGTAAGAACTTGTTATGGTTTAGACTTTAGACAACGTTTTATGAAAATAAAATGCTTCGGAAGTGGAAACTGAATACACCCATATCGATCTTGAATTTGGAAACTACAATGTTTGAACTTTGAATTTCTTGAAAGTCTAAAAAACGTGTGAGGGCATTATATTTGAAAACAGGCCAACGCCAGTCTTGACAATCTCATGCACCACTTGCCACAAAGATCAAAGGAAAAGAGGTAAAATAGAAGACTTGGAACAGAAATTTTTTAATAATATATCAAGAAAAATCAAACAAAAACATATAACAATTTAGAACAACTGAATAAATAGCATAACACTTTTTGGTTCATTTATAATTTGGTAATTGTAATTCTAAAATAATTACTAAAACCTCTAAATTTTGGAAAGAGTTACAAAAACCATCAAAATTTGGAAATTGTTTCTAAAACCGTATAAATTGTATAATCAATTTGCTGCCACCTCCACCGTTTTCAGGTCCCACCATCCTAGCCGCCCGAAAAAAATATATCAGGTGAACCTATTTTAATAATTATTTTCTAAAATAATTTGTTCGAACCAATGCTGACCCAAACCAAATTAATACTTCACCAAAATGACTTATTTTTTTTTACCAAAATGACTTGTTTTTTCCCTCTGTCATGAAAAGTTAATTTTTCTAGGCTTAAATCCCATAAGGGTTGTGTTACAAGTACACTACCACCATTATTTTCACTGAATGTATCTCCTTTTAATATGTATGTCATTTATCTTTTTACTTTTTATTCAGTAAGAGTACGTTTAGCCTAACCCGTTTTATAAATAAGATGATCATGATTCAAGAAACACAAAACCTTATTCTTGAATCTAAAAAGACAACCTTGATCATATGATTTCATTCTTTTTCACAGAAATCATCACATGATCATGATCCAAAAACCAAAACCCACAAAACTAAACAAAATTATATAAACAAAAGATCAAGTGAAATACCAGAACTACCCCCATCTCCTTCTGAATCATTGTTGAAAAACTTCTGTGTAGAATATCTCAAGAAACACCCTGCATTCATGCTCCTACCTTCTCTACTAGGCAAACACCTCACAACTTCATCTCTAGCTTTATCCAAACAAACCCTACACTCATCACCACTCAAACTCTCCCAACACTGTGCTAACCCATAAACTCCTTTTCCCTCAAGAACCTTAAACCCACCATCAACAACCGCTGATCGAGTCAAATTCTCCACCAATTCACCAACACTTCGATTAAACCCCAGAAACCCACCTTCAAAATCACCGAAATTGTCACTCCCCAAGCTCGAATTGCAGTTTAAACTATCGGTTACAGGATCAACAGCTTCGTGAAAGAAACTATGGTTATCGTAACGAACGAAACACCCATCGAGAAATATCCTGCCGGACGTCGCCGGAAGGCAGCCGGGGACGGTGGTCCGGCTGACGGCGTAACACACGCGGCAATCGGTGGGGGAGAGATCACGGTGGCACTGAATCAACGCGTAAACAGGGGGCGAATTGGAATTGGTGATGTTGGTGATGGCGAAATTGGTGCTGGAATTGGTGAGATTGTTTGAGAGTTGTTCCATTGCTTGAACGAAGGTGGGGATGAAGTTGGGGGTGGTGGCACGGGTGGTGCCGCAGGTGAGGTTTCCGGAGACGGTTGCACGGGGGTCGGAGATCGCCGGTGGGAATTGGAGGATTAGGGGGATGATGATGAGTTTGATGACCCATTTGAGGGTGTTGATCGGGGGATACATGCGGTTGTTGGTGGTTGATCGGAGGTGGTGATTTTCCGGTGAGGTGGTGGTGATGATGGTGGTTGTTTGGTTGTGTGTGTATATATGGGGTGATGATGGTGGTTGTTTGGTTGTGTGTGTATATATGGGGTGATGAAGAAGAAAGTGGGTGTGAAGGTTTTTTGGGGGGTCAAAGGTTTTAGAGGTGATTTCACACGTTTGTTGTGCTTGGGTTTCTCTCTATATTATTCACGTATCAGCAAAAGTGTTCAACTCCGGGATGATTTGGTATTCTTTACTTTTTATTGGTGACTTGTTTGCTTTTACACCTTCTTGTTTATTTTGATTAGGGTGTAAACGATTCGTGTCGAGTCCGAGCTCGCTTAGACTTGAGCTCGGGCGTTGGGCTCGTTTTGGTTTTGGGAGTTCGCTCGGCTTGTTTATAGTTTTATTTATAAAGCTTGAGTTCGACTCGTCAGAAAATTTTCAAGCTCGAGCTTAGCTCGGGCTCAGCTCGTTTATTGTTAAAGTATTAAATTTTTATTTTTTTATAATTACTTTTATAATTATTTATAAGCATACTTTTTATATATAACATAGTATATATTATTTAATTATTTTTTATGATAATAATATATTTAATAATATAATTTATGTAAATATGTATTTATATATATTTAATATGTAAATAAAAAATATATATATACAAAAAACTCGTTACGCGAGCCAGCTCGAGCTCGATATCCTGAAGCTCGGTATCGAGCTCGTTTAGTAAATGAGCAATAATGTGAGCTCGAGCTCGGGCTCGGCTCGTTTAAGCTCAGCTCGATTCGAGTTATTTTCGAGCCGATCCCGAGTAGCTTACAAGCCGGCTTGTCTCGTTTACACCCCTAATTTTGACAATTGTCTCCTTTTTTCGTATGACACATTAGGTGTCATATTATTTTTTTTATTTTTTTAACTTTTTTTTATCGTTGTTGATATCATCTCAGCTTTTCCCTGTTCAACGTTTGAAATTTTTTAAGGGTGTGCACATTGAATCTTGGTGAAAATTCACTTGGTTGGAGTGTCTCGGAACCTGGGGAGCGGTGTTTCCGGCCGGCCTCGGTTTTTCCCAGGTATTGCCCGGCATCTCCCCGTCATGACTCCGCGAGGCCTTAAAAATCTTTAGTTTTAAGAAAATATTTTTAAAAAAGGGTTTGAAGAATAATTTTTTTCTATAAATTTTGATATAAAATGTTTTAGAAACTTCTTAAAAAAACTTCCTATATAATGATTAAAGGTTTAGAAGTGATTAGATGCTTTTTTGGTTGTGTGTGTATATGGAGTGATGAAGAAGAAAGGGGGTGTGAAGGTTTTTTGGGAGTCAAAGGTTTAGGGGTGATTTCACACGTTTGTTCTGCGTTAGCAAAAGCATCCAAATCAGGGACTATTTGTTTCTTTTCAATTTTATTTTAACAACAAAGGCCCAGGTATCTATCCGGATCACTTGTAAACGGATCATTTTTTCGTCCAAATAACAGATAATCATGGCCCAGCTCATTTGTATCGGAAGAAACTCATTATTAAAAAAAACATTTGGCTCAACCTGAAACAAATTGTCTCAAACGAGAATGCGAGACTCCAACTTATGGGCCGTGACCTTCAATGTAAAAAGGAAAAAAGCGCTAAACCAGAAGGTTTGATGGTGTTTACTGTTTATAAATGTCACATAAGAGTTACATATACTACCGTCTCATTTACTCGTTCAAAGAAGCAATGTGAGTGACATTTTAGTCAATATATATATATATTTTTAATTTGTTTAATATAATCATGATAATCTATTTTAATTTGTAGAGTAAATTACATTTTTCATCCTTTAAGTTTATAGTAAATTTCAGGGTTCGTCTTTAAACTAAGGAAATTATAGTAAATATCATTTAGTTTAAAAGGGTTTGTAGGTTTCATCATTTCCTGTAATGGACCTTAAATTTGTCCGCTAAATACAGTTATGTGATTCGCACATGAGGGTATTCTAGTTTTTTTTATCCTGATAAGGACTAATCTTGTAATTTGATAAAAAATAATAATAAAAATGCCTTCGTCCCTTTGCCCTCTCTCCCTATATCTATCTGTTTGTATCTTTCTATATGTGTGTATATATCGTGCATGTTTGGGGTTCCTTTTTTAAGTGGGTGTTTGGGAGTGCTTTTTTTACTTGCTTTTTAACTTATTAACTTTTGAGAAGTTAAAAAGTCATTTTATAGTGTTTGGTAATCTAATGATTGTGAGGGAAATAAGTTAATAAGTCACTCCATACTAACTTATTAACTTATTTAACAAATCAATAAGTTAAAAAGAACTTATAAAAGGAATCCCAAACACCTCCTAAAACAACTTATGACATTTGAAGGGGTAAAAAGACAGAAATACACCTCCAGAAGTCACTAAAAGTTTAGGTATTTCAGTTTTTTTACCCCTCCAAAAGTCATAAATTGTTTAAAAAAAGGAATCCCAAACATCCCCATCATGGATGATGAAGATGGGGGTAAGGGTATGCTTGGGATGAAGAAGCCGATGGTGGTATGGTTATGTGAGAAATTCGCGGGAAAAATCCCCTGTTCGATAGTCTCGGTCACCACTACCATCGTGACAAATCCCCTGTTCGATAGTCTCAGTCACCACTACCACCACGACCGATCGCCTACTCTAGTGGCCTTAACCTTCTTTCACACACTCTCTCTCTTCACTCGGCCTCCATCACCACCGTGACCCATCCCCTGCTCCGCTCGCAACAGATCTAATCATCTCCACCTCCTATCACGTATCACACTATTCGCACTTTTGGTTTTTTTATTTCTGTTCAAGGCAAATGAGATAGTCCTTGTACTTGATAGAAAGTTTAAACATAAGTTAATTTTAGACTTTAAACTTGTTAAATGAGTTTTTTCTAGTTTATGTTTGTTTTTTCGATTCTTAAGACTTACAAAATCAAAATCACAAAATCCTCAACTTTTGACATTCAGAGTTAACAAAAACAAAATCATAAAATCCTCAACTAGCTTTACTAACTCATATATTATACAGGTTGAATAAATAAAATTTAATTCTGTTTCATATTTTGTTTATAAATGACATTCTAATAAATAATATAATTGAAATTACGTATAAGTATATGTATTATAAGTAATAAAATAATAATATCAACTTTTAAAACTTTTATTTTTGAACTTTTTTTGTTTCTTCAAAAGAAAAAATAAACATTTTGTTTCAAAACCAACCGTTTTTAAAACATTTATTTTTAAAAATTTCCTTTTTATAACTCCCAATTTTAAATTATTTTTGGTTTATAAAAGATTTTACTTTTTAAAAAACACCAATTTTATTTCATATTTTTAGAAAAGTTTGATATTTTATTTTTTTTTATTTTGTAAAAATTTATTTCTTTAAAAATATCATTAATACAAAGATATGTTTTTTATTTTGTTAGAGCATTTTTAATCTAATAGAAATTTAAATTAATAATTGACATAATTAATTAGTTGGAAAGAAAAACTATAAAATTTTGGTGATGAATAAATAATGTTTTTATCTCTTTTTACTTATCATTTTATTAATAAATCGAATTTTAATAATCCAAATTATTACTTATTGGCTGGTAATAATCCATGTTATTGATTTTGCTGGTAATAATCATCATTTTCATTTACCAACAACAGTCGTAATAATATAATAATATCATACATTTACACTCGATTTGTACTTATTTTATACTAGATTTAGCGTGTATGTTTTTTCATTTTATTCATATTTATTATTGTGAACGAATCGAGTTGAAATCAAACATTAATTTTTAATAATTATGTTACTCGAAGTATTGTTAGTAATAAAAATAAAAGTTGGAGTTGTTACCGGAAATCAATTGTATGGATTATTATTGGTATGAGTAATAGTTTGGATTATTAAAATCTAACTAGTTTTTTTTCAACCCGCGCTTCGTGGCGGGATTCTCGGTTATACAACCGGGGCTCAGACTTACCATCACAGTCACAAACGCGTCACGTGTAATATCGGTATTAATAACCAACTCTCAACTATAATGTTACAATAAGGCTCATAACTAATAGCCGGTTACGGCTGGACACCACGAAGGGATGCTGTGCCAAAGCAACCGGCCTAATTAAAACAATCATAGCCTTGGAACCGCAATATGTCTCAGACAAAGTGAACTTCATCATCATCGACGCATCAATTATTGAGGTAACAAAACACCAGAAGGTCTCAGATGAATAATGGTTAATCATCATCTACGCACGTAACACCGAGACACAACATGCAAAACAGACCAACACAGCAATTAACCAAACAACCACCATCTCAACCGAAAAAAGGAGGCAAAGCCGGAGACATAGGCGGCGGCACAAAGGTGGACCAAAGGGCATACCCATAGTTCCATTCTAAAAAAGCATGGAAAACACCCAAAGTAAGCCGCGTGAGATGGTTTTTCGGATAACCGCTGGCGGCGCGGGTGACACAACAGCCGGCCAATCTGTCGTGCCTAGCCACACACCATATCTCTCTCTAAAACAACCTCATCGGTATCGCCATCACCGATGAAAACTAAACCCCAAAACAGAAGAACATCCAAAAGAAGGCAATCAGGCCTTCGTCTCCAACCAACAAAAACCCAAATAGATCTAGTGAAAGCAAGACTGTCAGTGGCCAGACGAGTCTTCTCCTCTCTCAGTTTCTCAGGCGGATCCTCATTGGCATCAACAACCACCGCCACACCCAGACCGCGTCCAACGCCATCGCTACACCGCAGCGGTCGGTGGAAGAGAGTGCTGGAATGGCGGCAGAAAAGGGGCCGACAACGATCGCCGGAAGAAGAGATGCGTGAAACGATGCCGTCGTAGGGTCAGAGGGCGGCCACCGACAGAAGGGATACATGAAACGATCACTTCAAAGGGCACCCATGGAAGGAACCACCACTACCTAACTTCTCTTCACCTTTAAAGAAACCACCACCACCTAACTTCTCTTCACCTTTAAAGAAACCACCACCACTTAACATCTCTTCATCTTTAAAGAAGAAGCACATCACCCGAGAAGAAAATGAAAATATCAAAATTGCCTCCAAATCACTGTTCATGAAACTTGTTTTTTTCATATACAGGGTAATAGGGTAATTTAATTTATAATATTAAATAAAAAGATTAATTTTGAAAAATAGTTTATCATAAAATTATGGACTCCTTGTTGCCACGTGTACGCCATCAGCGGCACTCAGAGGCTATTTCAGAATCCAAGTTAACCGTCTACATAATGTCGGTCGTCATATTGTGATCCTTAGGGTTCGTTAAAGCATCAAATCAACATTCATCCACCAATGGCTTCAGCAAAGGCTAAAGATCTCGTTTCAACCAATCCCGTTGTCGTCTTCAGGTTCAATTCACACCATTTGTTGAAATCACAGAAACAAAAATGGATGTATTCGGTGATGTTTGTTTGATTAGTGGGTTTTGATGGATGTAATTGATGATTTGTGGTTAAATGAATCTGTTTGTGTTACGGATTTGGTTTTGTTTTGGTTTTGGTTTTGACAGCAAATCTTATTGTCCGTACTGCGTGAGCGTTAAGAAGTTGTTGACTGAGCTTGGATCTTCGTTCAAAGTTATCGAGCTTAATCAAGAAAGTGAGTTCATCTTTCTCAGATTTATATGTGCGGTATTGATCAAGTTTAGCTGTTTATCTTGTTAACGATCGAACTGATATTCAGATTAAGGTTTTGATATATGTCAATTTCTTCATAATGCAATAAAAGAGAATTTACTGTAAAATTTGGCTTCCATTTCTCCTCCTTCTTGGTCCCAAGCCTTTAAATTTGATCAAACCAAGCGTTTGAGTGTCTCATTTCACTGAAATACTGTCTAAAACACTTCTGTATCTATGTCTAAAGGTGATGGAAGTGAGATGCAATCAGCATTACACGAGTGGACCGGGCAACGAACTGTACCAAATGTGTTTATTGGTGGCAAGCACATTGGTGGTTGTGACAGTAAGGGCTCGAATGCCTCATTTTTAAATTACTTCATATGAACACAGAATATAATGTCTGCACAACAATTTCATATGTAGGTACTGTCGCGATGCACCAAGCAGGGAAGCTGGTTCCCGCTCTGATGGAAGCTAAAGCAATTGCTACCAAGTCTTCATAAGGCACTATTCTCATGCTAAATTTATAAATGGTATTATGAACTTTTTGAACTTATGTTTATGCTATCTTTTCCTGAACTTATGTGTTTAAGAAACTCATAGCAAATGTTGCATTCAAGACTTGGAGTGGTAATCATGGTGTTATTTTGATCTCATTCCTTGATGTTGACCTCATATTGTGGTGTGTTGCCAACTGTGATGTATTTTGTTATGGCTCTAGCTCTTTTTTAGAGACTTAGAGGCCAATTTTAATGAATTCCCCGCTCTTCAGAAAATAAAATGCATATTCAGTTTTGGTTTTTCAGCTTATATATTTATTATCTTCTGCTATAAATGATACTATTCAATCAAAATATGAATGTTCACCCAAAAGGCGTTCATAAGAACCCGCTCCATGGAGATTTGACATTAATCCTTTGCGTCAGTAATGCTAAGTGGCAAGCACTTTGACCATCTGCACTTGACATAAGACCATAGATGGAAACTGGTGAATTGAAACGCTTAGTTCTTGGACACTAAAAAAGAAAAAACAGTCGGTGCTTACAATTGAGACAACGACCGAATGGTTTAGTGTCTTAAGGGCCTTCCCAGCTAGATATTTTTGACTAGTAAGGGTGCTTCAGCAAGGTGCAACATGCCCACTTACAGTAAGTGCTGCTGCAGCATTTAGGACTTGATTCATTTGTTTTAGTCACAACATTTACTAACCATTAGTTTTAGAAGACTTACAAATGCATATGCATTTGGTCCATTCTTACCAGAGAGTTCACTACTTAGCACCTTAGTGTTGTATTTTGTGTTACCCTTTCTCTGATCCCCAACCTCGATTGCAAGTGTTAGGCTCCATACACGCTAGGAACCATGTTGGACCTAAGCCTGAGAGAATAAACATATGGAAGGAGTGGTCTTACATGGGTCGAAATGGAGCTTCTTGATCTTTTCTGGTGTTTTGTCGAAAGCTACGCCCCGGCCTATGTCACTTGTGATTGATCATGAAGAAGTCTTAAAGTTTAAGTATAGGTAGTATGATGAGCATGTAGACTAACAACTTTTTGTTATGGGTCAAACTTGTTTGCTGCTTTTGGGTTGACACTCAAATTCTTTTGTCTATTAAAAATTAATATGGTACTTGTAGTTATAGAACAATATTTAATTTAAAAATTAAGATAGATCTTTAAATAAAAACAACTCAGGATAGGAGACTTTAACATGACTGAGTGTTGCACCCATTTGACTTGTTCCATGTTTAGCTAAACCTTTAAATAAAAATAACTGCTTCCAAGTTCCACCAGTGGCTACAATATCGACTGCATCCTTGATACCTGTCACCTTTGGGCTGCAGTTGATCATCGCCTTAACTTACCCTGCAATCTATATTCCAAGAATCATAACCGATTTCCAAATATGATTTAAGTAATTCTAAATTGAAGTTTCAAAACAACTTTTGATCACAACCAACATTACAATGTTTTGAATGCATGATCCGTGTGACCAAGTTCCATGGGGGCACCAACTTGGTGACATTAAATCTTTAATTTAAAGATGAACTCGAGTTTTTTAATTCGATTTGACCACCACACAAGCAAAACTCACCCTATGTTACTTCTAGTTGAACATCACACAAGCAAAAGTAAATTCATACAACATAATGTTTGTCTTTAACTAAAAACTCAAGTACAATAAGTTTTCTTAGTCCTGGGGTGTACATCCCCTGCTACGTTGCGGGGCTGATGTTGAGTGATAACTTGGCTGGAGCTGACGTGGCACGAGCGGTGATGGAGGGGTCAAAAACAATTGATGCAAAAGATGGAGCATCATAAAGGAGAATGAGCAAAGGAGGAGGATGGTGCAGGCGACCATTCTTTTTCTTTGTGTTGAATTCGGCATATCTAATCGTATAACACTTAAACTTCTAATAAATAATTACACTTGAAATACGAGATAATAAAAACATTAATATTATTCGTCATTCATCTTATATCATCCGGATTAATTATATATTGAATATTTATTACGTGTTATTATGTTTTATGTAAATATATCAAGCGGGTCAAACTCATGGGTACATGTATATATGTTAAACCCATGCAGATATCGTCTGTTAGAGTTAGAGTATCGCCATTGCGGTCATATTAATACCGTTTATATGAAGCGGAGTCTCTATCATCTAATTAAGCACCGTTTGATCTAGTATTAAGAGTCTATCTAATCATTTGTAACGTGTCTGTATGAATGTTCCTTTTAATCTTTTAAACAAACTTTCTCTGTTGGTCTATCAATCTTTCATAAGAAAATAATTTGTTTTCTTCTTCATTGATACTCATAGTCATCATCAATTTTCTATTGTTGTTTTGCGGTTTCTTGAATACCAAGAAGTGGTATCAGAGCCATTTGGTTCTAGTTTTCATAGACGATCCTTATTCAAGAAACAAGTTGAATCCCACATGATGGAACCGACTAGAAGGAATGCAACAGAAACTCAGATCAGGCGTGATCTTACAGTTATGAAGGCGAGACGTGGAGGTGTTTCGATCTAATGTTTGTGATGAATGGTTTGAAGGATGCCTTAGAAAATTATGCAAACAAAGTTGCAGATATGGATGCGCAGATTGATTCTCCAAAGTATGACAGCGCTAACAACGCAACAATTCGAACAGGGTGAGTTTGAACATCGAAAAGAAAATCAAAAAAGGTGTTCGCACGCTTGAAGATTGATGATGATTGTATTAGACAATATTATTAGGGTTATTAGAATGAGCCCACGAGCCACAGTTAGGTTTTAGGATTTACATTATATTCTCTATCTATTATAACTAAACCTATGAATAATATTCACTACGACTCTTGACTGCACAGAAATTAAGGAAACCAATTTCTGTTCTTAACCGTATAAACAAAAGTTCTCTATTGGTTTATTAAAGTTTCATAAGAGAATAGTTTGTTTTCTTCGTCGTTGATACTTATAGTGGTATGTATACTATATCGAATATACCCACTATACCTTGGTATAGCTAAAAATTTCTAAAACAGAATCCACACTAAAATGACACTCAAAACTCGAGAGATCTCTAAAAGAGGATTCTCTCTTAATTTCTCACCCTGAAAAAGAGTTAAAAGATGACTTTAAGTCATCACCCCGAGCTTCCTATTTGTACATAAAGTTATGCCTTGTGAATAACCATTTAACATAACTTAAAACATTTGTTTTTGACACATTTCTGGAACACGTGGTAATTCATCTCATGACTCAACTGTTAACAATTAAACGACCAATTAACTTTACTCAAATGACCATTTACTGTAAACAACCATTTAACTTTATGTTAAATGCCAGTTTAGCTTGGTTTGGAATCATACAACTTTAGACCCCTAACTGTTGATTTACCCGACCTCTATTTATACACTCATTAAAAATCCATAAGACACCTCGTTGAAATATAATTCAACCTTCATATTTTTATTCATTCACCGCAAACGGGAAGTTACACAAGACTCAGATGGATCAAAATACAACTATACCGTACACTCTCAAAGTCCAATTAATAAATTAACAATGTAACCATATCTTGATTTAGTTGTAAAAAACCGAAACTATAGAAACCTTAACCGTAAAATTGAGATTCATAACTTTATACATATATGTCATTAAAACGAAACTGCAATTCACTTCATTTTAAACTAACATATAGGTAAATGATACATTTTTATAAAGGAATAGATATATTAAGGATATATGTTAGAAAGCAACTAACATGCCATTGCATCAATTGTCTAACTTGATAATTTTGTCCATATGGAAGAAGACGAAGGATTCTAAGACATCACAATCATCATAACATCAAGGATCATGTGTGGTTGTGACCAAAAGCCAAATCAATTTCGATCATTAAATTACATCTCACTTGTAAAAGATAGATTGATTTGATTCGGTATTACTAATTTTATTTTAATATTTCAGTTATATTTAATGTTCGAAATAACAAATATTATAAGCTTTGTAAAACTAACAGCCATATCAGATCTTAGATCCGTCTATAATCTGTTAAAAGTTAATGATCCGACTTACAAAATACATGTATATGTGCCTAATAGAAGTAGATTAAGATATGTTCAATAAAAAAGAAGACACCTAAGCTTGGAGCTACATATTCAAAGAGCCCCTAATTTATAGGGTATAGTTGCATTTGACTTTCTATCTTTTAGGGTTTAATTGCATTTAAATTTTAGGTTTTGACAAGAAAATCTAAAAGAAGTTTAGTAAACTAAGAGTTTATTTTATTTTATTAAAATTCACTTCGATTTCAAGTAATTTTGTGCCTTATGTATAGAAATCGTATAAAAAGCATATGTCATCGTATTCCCATGTTTTAAATCATAAGCAAAGAGAAAATTACAAAAATAGTCCCCATGGTTTGATCATATTGCAAGTTTGGTCCCCAGATTTAAAAAATTACAAATTTAGTCCAAAAATTTGAAACTTTGTTGCAAATTTAGTCCCCACTGTTAGTATCCGTTAGTTTTTAACGATCTGGGGACTAAATATGCAATATGGTCAAATCATAGGGATCAATTGTGCAATTTTCTCCAAAAATTAAAAAAAACAAAAAAATAAAATTAAAAAATTAAAATTAAAATTTAAAAGATTCAAATAAACTTTGATAAAGAAATTCAATAATCGCTAAAAAATAGAATAAAGGTTAAAAAATCAAACCAAATTAAAAAAGTAAATAAAAGTAACAATAAAATGCATATAAAAATAGAAAAAGGAGAAAATGAGAAGTATGCTTAAAATTTTATGTTTTATATTTATTTTTATGAAGTTCATATGTCATGTTTAAATCGAAGAATCCAAAAACCTTATGAAAGTATAAATCCAAAAAATAAAAAATGAAATCGAACCGTTTTTTTATTTTTTTAACTTTAACATGATTTTTCAATATTTATTTTGAATTTTATAAATGTTTATTCGGCTGTATTTTTAATTTTTGTTTGATTTTTATTTAATTTTTTACTTTAGTCGCATATTTTTTTCAATACTTCTCGCTTTCTCTTTTTACATGCGTTTTATTTTTACTTTTATTTAGTTTTGAATTTGATTTGATTTTTTAACCTTTATTTTATTTTTTTAAAAATTATTAAATTTTATTATTCATATTTATTTGAATTTCTTATGTTTGATTTTTATTTCTTTTAAATTTTATTTGATTTTCATTTTTTTTAATTTTTAGAGCAAATTGCACAATTAGTCCCAGTGGTTTGATCATATTGCATATTTAATCCCCAGATCATTAAAAACTAACGGACACTAACGGTGGGGACTAAATTTGCAACAAACTTTCAAATATTTGGACTAAATTTACAATTTTTAAAATCTTGGGACCAAACTTGCAATTTAAACAAACCATGGGGACTATTTTTGTAATTTTCTCCATAAGCAAAAGAATATATGTATTTTTTTATTTAAAATGGACACTAATTTCTAAAAATGTTAGAACAGACCCCAACAAAAACAAAAATCCCAGTTAATCACTTCCACCTTTAAAAAAAAAGTTAACATAAAAACACTTATTAACTTATTTGTCGTTAAGCCTAAAGTTTTGTTAGACAAAATTTATCTATTTTTTGTCTTTGTATTATGCTTGGCGTTTCGTGAGACTATGAAATTGCTTAAACCTAACCTAACATGCACTTTTGTCATCGTAACAAAAAAAAAAATAATATCATATATCCTTATGTTTCTTTTTCTTGTATATTAGATAAATATTATAAGTGCGCAAACTCAAGCATTGTAGCGGGAAGTAGAGCGTTGATGTCGCAGGAAATTTGTAAGTGTCAATTTGATAACTTGTAAATTAGTATTCACTAGGTGATTTCACGTAAAATTCACATAATCACATAGATAAAATAAGTATGTCACATTTACAACTCGCTTTGAAAAAAACATGTAACATTAAAAAATACAAGCATGCTTTAAAGACAAAGTAAAATTAAAATATCATATTCTAAAAGTAGTGAAAGTAAATAAAAAGCAAAACTATAAATATACAAAACCATGAAGCGGGCTCTATGACTTTTACGTTTATTCTTCCATTACTTACTATCCACACAACTTGGTTTTGAACGAAATTAATGGGAAACATATATTAAAATAAGCATGTTAACTTTGCATATGAAATTTTATAAAACATAACATTTTAAAAGTTATAAAAACAAAAAAAACTAGTTGTTAGTGTGTCATGTGTTGTAACCAGATTCGTGTTGTAACTGGTTCATAAAAAGAAAAATAAACATTCAAATCAAAAGTCTAGAATGTAAATCGTAACTTTTATTAAACTTTAAAGGTCTCTGTTGAAATTTATAAAAAAACACAATTCATGGGTCATACCGTCATAGTAATTAATATCATTAAAAAATAAACTTGCTTGAGAGCATTCACATCATCTTTTTTTTTATCTTTATCCTTATAATTAAACTAAAAGTTACTACTTTTTTTTTCAAATTAAATAATATTTTTTTAATACATTTATCATTACCTTTTCTATCTACTTAACTTACAACTACTTTTGAAAAAATTTAAAATATTAATAGGGATAAATAGTGTCATACCTAAAGAAACATATTGTGAATGCTCTGATGCAATGTGCTTTTGAACTTTGTTATAGATGTTGCGACAATACGTAATATTAACATTGTTAAGTACATGAATGAAACGTGTGAAAGTACGTTATCATTTGTTGATATGACATACGATACTAAAAAAATATCTTATTTTGAATACAACTTCATTTTTAATAAAATTCATACCAGAACGTAAGGAAATTAAATTAAACACAACCATAAAATAGTTTTTTTTTATAAAGAAGTTAACAAATAAAAGTTATTGAAAAAAAGTCAAATCAATAAAAAAAATTAACAAGTTAAAGGGGTATATTATGTGAACTACATGTGGTAAACTTAAAAAACTTAAGAAATTGAAGAGTTAAAGTTTAACTATGTGGTAAAGTTTGAAGGTTAAAGTTGAAGGTGGAGTGGTTATTGGTAAATGACACCGACATTGCTAAATATGTGTTTAGTAAATATGATATACAAATTCTAAATAACTATTTGTATATTTGAGTTTTAATACCTTAAGTATTAGCTATGACTTTTTCTTTTCTAAAAAGAATAAAAATAAAGAAGTTTTATATAGTTTTTTTATTTATAATGCATTCCCCCTATATGTTTACTTTCATGTTAATCCATTAGCAATTATAATGAAGTTTGTATTCAATTTAACTAGTGTCATCCAACCCGCGCTTCGCAGCAGGATTTTATCTAAAAAAAGCAACGCATCAATTTCGTCAATGGTCCTTTAAATTAAATGCGTTTGCATGTAAGTTATACACGTTGAACTTGAAAAATCCAGAAATACAGTTCACTGTAACCGCAAATAATTATGTTTACTACACCCAAGAAAATAAACTTTGTGTTCGATTACATCGCCAATTCATCATCGCCCAAGTTCCCTATAAATTTCTTTTCATTAGTTTTTATGTGGATTGAGTTGGAACTAAAGTTTATATAGCTCCAAAAGTGTACTAATTATACTACTCTTGAATTAAAATTCCTTGACTAATGTATAAAGATCATACTTTTACTTTTAAATGGTAACAAAAACATCGGTTATGACAGATAAAAAATCTTTGTGGATTTGCTTCCATAGGCGGGCGGCGACAGAAAGAGTTAGGTGTAACAGATCTTTGGTTTTCCTCCAACCACATCAATGGATCTTTAACAATTAATCAACAACCAAAACTACGTCTTCACCACACTCGCAACCTAGCTTCTCTCCTAAAATTCCACAACCAAAACATCATCGACATCATCAACCGAAACACAAATTCAATCAAGCACACCAACATCAAAACCAACAAAGTCTCAGATGTGGTATCCCTCATCATCATCGACATAACAAACTTTCAAAGAAACAAATCAGTTAACAAACATAAAGCAAACTTTGTGTAACCCAACAACAACATCAATGAACAAACCTAAACATGAAGAAAGTCTCAAATGTGGCAACTCGGGTCGGCGATGACAGGGGTTTAAGAATAAATCGCATCCGTCAGCCATGCAAACAGCCCCAATTGTTGTACCAACAATGAATAACCAAAACACCATAATAGTGAATAGCCCTAATCTGAAAACCCTAAAGGGTATATGAGAGACACAAAGATAAGGGACCAACAAAGGTGGGCGCACCACCACCATGAACACCGTCAACGACCAGAGGACCGCAACGGTGCCACCTGTTCCACCTCAACCACAAAGGGGAGGCAGAGCGACATCAGGCTTAACCGTCATCGCCAGAGTCACAATCGATGAAAAATTAGTGCAAATGACCCAACCGTGACCACTATCATGAGCTTTGCGACCATAAACGACAATAGAGAGGCCAGGCGAGTCATCGTCGGTGACCTTGTTAGAGTTGTCTCTCTTTAGAACGTAACAACAGAGAAACTCAAACAATGTAAGGGTCATAGAAGCGACAATGCACCGAGTAGTGAACAACAACGGGTGGTCGGCGTGGGTAACCGCCTGT
>BJCO01362948.1:0-19954 GCA_018326465.1 Flaveria floridana
ATACGCTACATATACATATACGCATTCTTACCTTCTAGATCTCCCAAATAATATGATTTCATCAAACATTAACCTATTCTAAACATATTTTCAGATTTATTCAACCATTTCATACACATTATTAGATCCAAAATTATCAAAACAACAACTTTTGTTAACTTAAAAGTGGGTGAAACTAGGGTTCATCAAGATCTTTATCTTGATCACCCATGCATCAACAAATGTAAACAGTCTAATCAAAATACCTTAAACATAAAAGAATGAATCAATGCATACAATGGTACCACGTTACCTTCAACCTTCGATTACAACTTCGGGTTCTATTTGAAATTTCAACTAGAGTTCTTAGAGAGAATGTAGGTGAGGTAACTAATGGTGGTGATGTTGGTGACGGGTGGTGGTGGTGGCGATGAGGGCGACGGGTGGTGGTGTTGGTGGCGATAAGGGTGACGGGTGGTGGTGTTGGCGACGGTGGTTGATGGTGATGAAGGTGTCGGTCGCGGTCGAGGGGGATGAGGGTGGTGGTCACGGCAGGCGGTGGCGCGGCGGTAGGGGGCGGCCGATGGGGTGGTGGTGGTGTGAGTGTGTGTGTGTGAGAGAGTGGAAGAGTTGTGAGAATATGAAAGGGTTGTGTGGGGTTTAAGAGGAGATTTGTGGAGATAAGGATGATTAGTTGTCATCCACGCATGTCTCCCAAATCACAATTATTATTATTATTAATTTATTATTATTGTAATTATTATTTTTATTATTATATACAAGAAATTGTTAAATGACTTCAAGATTCGTTAATATATTAACGTAGGGTTTTCCATTTAATCAGATATAATTATTAAATAACCATAGATTTATTATTACGAATGGTTTCGAGTGTTGACCTGTTTGACCGGGTGTCATATTTCTTATCTCGGATCGTTCCCAAAAATATCTCTGCGGCACTTCAAGACCCAAGTTGGGTTGAATATATGCAACTGGAGCTTCAACAATTCAGGAAACTGAAAGTTTGGAAATTAGTTGATCTTCCTCCAAACAAGTATCCCATCGGTACTAAATGGGTATATCAGAACAAACAAGATGATCATGGGGTTGTAATAAGAAATAAATCAAGGCTGGTTGTTCAGGGATTTGCTCAAGAGGAAGGAATTGACTCTACGAAAGTGTTTGCTCCAGTTGCTCGCATTGAAGCCATCAGAATTTTTCTTGCTCACGCTGCTCACAAGAACTTTAAAGTCTATCAAATGGATGCGAAGTGTGCATTTCTTTATAGGAAAATTGATGAGGAGATTTATGTCTGTCAGCCACCAGGTTTTGAGGATCCTGATTTTCCAGATAAAGTATATAAACTTGATAAATCCTTATATGGATTACATCAAGCTCCTCGCATCTGGTATGAAACTCTGACACAATATTTTCTCAACAAGCTTTTATCTCGTGGAACTATAGATATGACACTATTCAAGAAGGAAGTTGATGGTGAAATGTTGATTGTTCAAGTATATATGGATGATATCATTTTTGGGACAACAAATGAGAAACTGTGTAGAGAGTTTGAAGAAGTAATGAAGGATCGCTTCGAAATGAACATGATGGGGGAGTTGTGCTTTTTCTTGGGATTACAAGTTGGGCAAAACTTGATGGCATTCTAATTCATCAAAAAAAGTATGTTCGGGAGATTCTCAAGAAGTTCAAGATGGATGATGTTTCTTTAGAACTCACTCCTTTCACGGCTCAAACCTGCTTAACTCCTGATGATAATGGGAAATCCATGGATGCTCATCGTTATCGCTCCATGATTGGATGTCTCATGTATCTCACTGCGAGTCGTCCGGATATTACATTCGCCATGTGTTATTATGCATGTTATCAAGCAAATCCGAAAGAATCTCATGAAAAGGTTGTTAAACGTATCTTTAGATATCTTAAGGCGTCCTCTCATTTGGGTCTTTGGTATCCAAAAGGAGGAAACTTTGATTTGCATGCCTATTCTGATAGTGATCATGGAGGTTGCAAGATGAACAGGAAATCTGTCACCGGTGGATGTCAGTATCTTAGGGATTGTCTTGTTTCATGGCAAAGCAAGAGGGACACAACTGTATCTTTATCTACCGGTGAAGCTGAATATGTTGCTGCATCAAGTTGCTACTGCCAAGTGCTTTGGATCAGACATCAAATGATGGATTATGGGATCGATTTCCTTCATACACCACTCTTCTATGATAATGAAGTTGCTATTAGAATTGCCAAAAATCTGATTCATCACACTCGCACCAAGCACATTGAAATAAGGATTCAGGCAATTCGAGATGCTCAGGAAAAGGGTTTTATAGATATTATTCCAATTGCCAAAAAATCAAAGAGCGGATCTTTTCACAAAAATATTTGATAAACCTCGTTTTGATGAACTGATCTCAGTATTAGGTTTAATATCTTTTTGAAAAACTATTTTCATAATAAAATGTATGAGTAGTTGTAAATAATTTTCTTTGTTGGTTTTACATCTTACGTTGATAAAATCATTCCAATAACTTCTGGTATTCCATATTCCTTCATTAACAACCACAAATCAAATATATTTGAAAAACAAAAAATTCTATTACTGTGTAGATAACTAGAAATTTCGGGGGAGAATAAAGATTAAACTTTAAGTTTTTCAACTTTTATTTTTCAGGCAACCCAGAAATTTGAAAGAAAAAGAGTTTGAAGGAGGTCAAATGGATTTGTGATGGCATATGCATGGTAGACTTAGCCCAAAAATGAAGTAAACGGTGATCATGTAGTCAAACTAAAAGTTCAAGAGCTCGGTGATAAGGATCATTCTCATGACATCTTGGCCTTCACAAAGATATAAATCCTGGTCAGAAATTGGTTGAGGGTTTCAAATCTCTATTCTTGATCCCCTAAAAATCCCAAATCTCCCTCACACGAGCCCTGAATTGAGCACCTAGTTAGCAAAAACAAATACTTCTAGTTATGCTCTTTAGAAAAGCCTCTGTTTTGAGCCACTTGTGACTCTTTCAGAATGTACAATAACAATAAAATAAAGTGCGTGCTTATCTCCTCTGCTATGCGTGAGCATAGACCTGGAGTGATGACCATCTCTGCTATACGTGAGTATTGACCTGAAGCTCTTATCGACACGCTTTAATGATCTTCTCTGTTGTGCGTGAGCATTGACCTGAAGCTCTCATCTACAAGTATAAGATGATTATCTCCTCTGTTATATGTGAGTATAGACCTGGAACTCTTATCATCTTACCCTAATATTATATCACATTGTTTCTTTGATAAAAAAATATCATTGTTGAAAGCTCCACCAATCAAATGATTTTGAAAAACATTCACAATGGTCATCAAATAATTATTATCTATGTTAGCATCTCTAATTAATCACATGCGAAATCAGACAGAGTCAATCATACTTAATAAGCCATGACGACAGGACAAAGTCTTTTGCTGAATATCTGTGGGGACCAAGTTTCCAGAACATGTTTAATCAAAATCAAAACATGATAACTAAAGTTTCTGATTGTTCATTGAAAAGAATAAGGCATGGGTTTAAAAGGACAAACATATCAGCAATCCCTTCAGACTACGACTCTCCGGAATAATTACTCAAAAAAATTAATATATATATATATATGTGTGTGTGTGTGTGTGTGTGTGTGTGTGTGTGTATATCCTTTATGATTACTTTATTTTATTGATTTTTGTTTATCTTGTTTTATTTTATTTTTAAAAATTATTTGGTAATTTATTTTTCTATGTGTTGGAAATATGGGGTGAAAAAGTGGTTTTTCACAAAGGTTTTTATAAAGATAAAACATAAAAAGGGGGGTGGGCGAAACTAAGTTTCACCGAGCGAAACTATAGATTCGCCGGCAATCACACTCAACTGTGAGCCACTGAACTTTACGGGCGAAACTATAGTTTCGCCGACAGCGAAACTAGGTGGTATATAACGCATAGTGTGAAAAGGGTTTCTCACAAGTGCAACTTGAACCAAACCCTAGTTTCTCTATGGTGATTCTATGAAACATTCACATTGTTGATTTACGTTGAAATAAAGTGTTGTTGATAGCTGAGGTTTGGTGAGGCGAATCATGTATTTAACATTAATCGGGTTGAAAATGGCTGAAAAGCACGCTGAGATTGTTTCGCTGCGTTTAAAAGGTCACAGTTTTGTTCGGCGAAACTAAACGAAAGTTCAAGGTTCCGAGCGAAACTGTAACGTTGTGCTGTCCAAGCACAATTGACAGTTTCACTAAGAAGATGTCAGCGAAACTATAGATTCGCTCAGTATAGAATTCTGTGTCTGAGCATAAATGAAATTACAATTTCTCTGAGATGAAATTACAAAATTAGTTATCAGCGATGCTGTTAATAACTAGAACACATAATTCAGTGCCTAAGACTTAGCGAATCTATGCCTAAGTCTTAGCGATTCTATGGTTTGGCTGCAACAAAACTAACAATTTTGCCTCCAGTGAAATTATAGTTTCACCCTCAGTGAAACTAGCAAAATTTAAATTTTTTTTTATGTTTTTGTATAATTGATTTGTTTTGCTTATGTATATGCATAACTAAGCTACTTCTATTTCCATTTCAGTAAGTATGGCTAATTTGAAGTTTGATGACAAGTACAATATCATGGCTTTACTGTATGATAGTAAGCCAAAGGCGGTGGGCTTTAAAGACTGCATTAGATGGCTAAGGCAATCTCCCATATGCTATGCCATCACACATATGCCTACTATTTATGATGTACACGTGAGAGATTTCTAGAGATCAGCCGAATATGATATAAGATCTATCCAAATCGGATAGTCACCGGAGTTGAAGGAAATGACATGGTTATTACAATGGAAACCATAGCAAGAGTGTTGAGATTGGAGGATGACTATGGACCAGAAGTTGTGCTATCTAATGCACTAGTTCTCGAGGCATTCAGGAGTATTGGGTATGAAGGGCCTCCATTTGGATCCAAAAAGGAAATCAAGAAATCTCTTCTATCAAAGGAATAGAGATACATTGCCCACGTCTTTATTATGTGTCTAGATCACCGAAAGGGAGGTTCTGATGGTCTAAATATTCACTAGGCCAGAGCAATGATTATATTCTGCAGAGGTCAAAAGGCTAACATAGCCAAGCTGATCTTTGACTGCATGACTGAGAACATCATGGCCTTGAAGAAAGACAAAGTTGTTATATCCGAGATTTGTTCAAATGCTGATGATGATTTGATTCCCAACATGCCAAGTCATGGAGAAATTAAAAGGATGGCACAGATGAACAAAAGGATCTTTGTTGACTGTTCAGCTGTTAGGCATGACTTCAGCGCGAGGATCACTCATTTATGGGAGAATATGTATCCAGTGGAGAGATGGAACTATATCAGAAGGTTAATTGAAAATGAGAATAAGAATGCTGAGGAGAGCAGGGAGAAATAGGAGGAGGCAATAAAGAAAAGGAAAAGGTATGCCAAAGAAAAGGAGTATGATTTGGATGCTGAAATTGATGAAGTTGAGGAGGAAATAAGGCAACAATGGGAGAGGAGAACCAAAAAGAAAGTAGATCAGGGAGACGCTGCCAATCTTACTGAGAGGAGAACGAAGTATAAAAAGCAAGCTTTCTCTAAAAATCCTGGTAGAAGAGATGCAAGGTCAGAGCTGAACCAAGATGTGATTCGAAACGTTAATGCATCCTTGGAAAATGAATTAAGTATGATGAAGAAAAAGCTGATGAATCAAGAGATGAGAGAGAAAGAAAAGGATATGGTTATAGAATGTATGAAGACTATGTTATTAGACCAACAAACGCTGATTAAGAGATTGTTGACCGAGGTGAACGAACTAAAAGCAACTGCCAACCTGCCTAATCAGATGACTCAGGATGAGCTTGATGATCTAACAGACACATCCAAGTATTCATTTCAAAGAGTGGGAGGTTCATCAAAGGCAGGAGAGGGCCTAAGTGGTGCTGCTGATATAGATGCTAAGGTTGGGGGGAAGTAATGTGGGTTGCAATGGTATAGGATGATCTGTTCAAGAAATTAAGGTTGTGAAGGATGCTAATGTAGAAGGTTCAAAAGAAAATGAGGCTGAGATTCAAGAGGCAAGTTTCATTGATTTGAGATTAGACCTCGACACTGATCTAATTGGAGAAAATGTGATAGCAGGTGAAGGAAATGGAAGCAAAGAAAAGGGGGCTGAGATGAGATGGTAGGATGAAGCTGAGGATGAAGATGAACAGCTGATTGATTATGATTCTGAGCCTGAATTTTATGAGGTTGATGAACACCCAACAACTTATGTGGCTCAGAGAGGGTCAACTGAAGGTGATGTGGTGGAGATAGCTCAGGAAGACTGGTTTGCTAAGGAAAAGGAGCCTGAAGGGCTAACTCCTTTGTTCTAAAACATTCAAGAGCTAAGCACGAAAGAGTCAGACAAGAAGATAATAAGTTGGAAGTACAACGCCGATCTTAAGCTATTCATGATCAAGAGGCAAGGAGGAAAGATCTACTACTTCAACAAAAGGAAGGCTTTTAAAACCTTGCCAAAGTGGGATATGAGGAGATTGGCTAAAATTCCTTTTATAGACGCCGATATGAGTGATAGGGCGATGTTACTAGAGAAGGAGATTAAGAAGGGTTTAGATGACATCTTTGAAGCGTTTGGATATATGAAGTCGGAGAGAAGGAGATCGAAGAAAGACTTGGATTGGGCCACTGGCAAGGGCAAGATTGTGCTAAGGTTGAAGCCTACCAAAATTGTGAATAGAGTTAGAGTGCCCAATCCACTTCCCCTAATGCTACAAAACTTTATGAAAAGGTTTTATGAAAATAACACTTGGGAAGCAGTGATCAGATTAAAGGGTGAACAAGAGATCAGACTATTTGATCGGATGGAAGTTTTTCTGTTTTGTGATGAAGACTTGAAGTTGCTATGTGAAAATCACATTAAGGATGGAGTTGGAGATGAAATGAGAACAGGGGCTAGCCTATTCATGACAGTGGCTAACAAAGCTCGTGGTGTAAGAGCAGAAGTCAGGGAGCTAACTGAGAAAGTTATACAAGCTGACAAGGTCAGAATGGATGTGCAGTATCTTGCAAAGCAATTACTTCAAGCATGTGCATACGCAGAAGAAGAAAATGTAGCTGGAGTTGAACAATAAACAATAGAGAAGGATAGAGCTGATGGTGAATAGGCTGGAGCAGACAATCAAGATGAAGATCAAGCAGGTGAGGTCCAACCTAGGGGGAGTATTGAAGATCAAGACTAGGTTGGACTCACCATAGCTGTTAGGTTTAGTTTGTTATATATGTAATAGGTTTAATGTTAGTTTATTTCTATTATGTAATTTTGTGGGTTGTTTTGTGTTTTGAATAGTTTCACTGACCCAGCAAAACTACTAGTGAAACTATTTTTTCGCTCGTAGTCAGCTGACTTAGGTCACCCGGTGAAACTGTGTTTCGCAGCCGGGTGAAACTAAGCTATAGTCAGGACAGTTTCGCTGTCCAGCGAAACTGTCAGCAAAACTATAATCTACCTATATATTGTAATAATCAAACTTTATATGCAAGTTTTGCATAACCCTAATACGATTATTCATCTTTTGCAATTCTGTTCTCAGTTACTTTTGGCTGAAAATCATCTTGTTTATCATCCTTGGGCCTTGGTTTATACTTATGATTATGGTTTTGGTTATCATTGTTATACTTTTGAAAATCATTGTCTAGATTGTTGTTTAAGTGTCATTCCAGTGGGATTTGATAGTGTTTATACATCATTTGCACTGTTATTCGATCATGTTGGACCAACATAAAATAGGATTGAGTCTTTAAGTAAACATTTAGGTGGTTAAGATGGTGTGTCTTATAACTATAAATTTGAGGGTTTAAATCCTGTAGCATGCATTTATGTGTTTATGCTAGTGAATCTAGAAATTACTTTAAAAAATAGAGTAAGGTACGAGCAAGATGAGATGATGGCAAATCTAACTTCTATTTTATGAAATTGCTTCTAATGAGATCCTCAGTTCAAAAAGCTTATTTTCTTTTGGTAACATTAGGTACATACACTAGTAGTACAAGTTGTAAATTCAATGATTCACTTAGTTCCCCAATTGCTACTTTAACATGCATGTGTTTCCTTTTAATTCATGAACACACACTCCACTCTGCATATATTCTACTCTTAAATTAAACGTATGAACTTTGTAGAATTTGAAATCACAACCTTTGGCAGTGGCATATACGACTTCACCACGTGGATGTCCCCTTAAGCATGATGTTGCAAAACCTATGGGTTACCTCTTATCGTTAAATCCTTTTTCCACCTAAGCATAGTAGAAAGGGGTAACTCGGTCGGTGAACACTACTCTCAAAATCCACAAACATGCAAGTAGCTTTTTCATAAGCTTTACCACGACACTAGCATTATTTTTCATGTGACAGGGTCCACTGCCACTAAATATCATTATTGCCATAAGAAGACAGAAAAGGTCCCTTAAGATTCATACCTTAAATGTCAAATACTTCACATACTTGTATATTGTTTGAAGGCGTTACATTATGACCTAAAATGTTTCTAGGTTTTTTATAAGCGCCACATGCTTCGTGAAAATTAACAACCGTACTCAAAAGAGTTTTGGTTGTATAGCTCTCTTTGAAAAGGCATGCAATTGACCTTTGATGACGGCAGCTTAGAATTTGTTTTGCTTATCTTCCATGAACGCATCTACGTACTTAGTGTGCACCTATCTTAAAGAGATGTAACGCCCAGGAAAAAGTCGAAACAAGCCAATTAATAATAATGGGCGTAATTGGGGGTTATTTAATATAAATACGAGGAAAACGGATTATGGACCAAATTAACCTTACGGGTTATATGTTAGATGAGTTTAAGGTCCCGTGAACACCCGGTATATAAACACAACCAGTCATATTTCTCCCCATTTGCACTCAATAACCAACTTTCTAGAGAGAGAAAGTAGATAGAAATCAAGATTTGAAGTTTGTTGGTTAAGGGATTGAAGATCTAAGTGTTTATGCATCAAACCTCAAGGAAAGAAGGACAAATCCATGTAAGAATCATCATCCAAACACCTTCTCATAGCAGAATTTGAATTCTAGGGTTTTAGGGTTTTGGAAAGTGACAAAGAATCCTACAAAAGTCACGTTTTTATGCATGAAATCATGTAAAAAGATTGATATAGTTTCCTGGATGAAAAAACGAAGGATTTGGATGTAAAAAGTTGATTTTTTGGGTTAAAAACTAGCTGAAACATCATTTTTATGCGTCGTGCGAAACTGTGAGTTCGTCATGCGAAACTAATAGTTCTACCTGTGAAACTGTGGATTCTTCCTGCAAAACTATAGGTTCTTCCTATGAAACTATAGATTCACTTGTAATTCCACAGCCATGGAATTCCAACGAAAGTTGGGCGAAACTGCCATACGAAACTGGCAATGAAACTGCATGCGAAACTGTCAGCGAAACTGTGTACGAAATTATGTGAGAAACTGTGAAGAAAATGATATATTTTTGTGTTAACTTATATGTAGACCGTGTAACGTGATCATAGCTTAGATAACCTAAGCGTGAAGTTACTTGCTGAGACTAGGTGAGTTCTGAATCCTCCTATTTACAAGTTTTTATATGTTTTGGGGTTGTTATGCATACTAAATATATGTTCTTTTTATGGCAAAGATCTCAAGAGGTTTTAACAGAAAAATAGAATTTTCTGTAACAAAATATGCTATATAAATGCTTCAAAATAATATTTCTTCACGCTGACCTGGCAGACCGGCCACAGCCAGGGGAGTTGCCCCTTGGACCCCACTAGGGGTTGCCACCCTCGAACCTCCGCTGTCCCGCAGAGGGTCGGATATTATAGTTGTTATTCATTTTGATGAGAATACGAATGTATAGATTATGGATGAGTTCGTTTTCACGATGTATTTTACTTGGTGTGATATATACTAATTAAGAATAAGTATTATGTAATGAAGTGAAAGTTAATGATAATGAAAAGTGAAACCTAATAAATGAATTAAAGTTTTGCAAGCAAAATGAAAGAAGGTTCACAACCATGTGTTGTTAGCTCAACTGTATGGGGTCTAGCTACCCTATGAATACAGGGGTCTAATCCTTGAGATTGACCGAAAGTATGAAATAGGACCCTTGTCGTTTACTCCGATACTGGAATCAGCTTCGTGCACAATGGGTCTATTTATAGACTTCTGCCCAATACCAGATTCGTGCACAATATTTAGGGTATAGCATACGACATTGATCTAGATGAAAGTGAAAGATAATAAAGAAAGTGTGAAAATGTGATAAATGAACGAAACGAATGATAAGAAATGAATATGATGATACGTATGTAATGATGAATGATCACGCACTAAATGTAAATGTTTTGAAATGTATGAAAAAGTATTTTATTATAAAACTAGAACTCACTCAGCGTAGCTGTCTTTGTGTGCATAATAGTTGGCAGGTAATGATGCAGCTGAGGAGTGCAGGCATGGATGAGATAACTACTGGAACGATTTAAGTCTGGCATTCTGGATTTTGAGACAATGATTGTAATTGTCATGTTTTTGTGATACAACTACAAGAACAATGTTTTGTCATGTATTTACAATTTATATATGAAAAGTTTAAATTCCCGCTGCAAAAATGTCATGTTTTAAATGTTTTACGCTATGAATGACCAACTGTAAGCGTTTACGGGAAAAGGTTCATCTCAAATGTAATATTTAAGGTTTGCAAAGAACTTTTCTTTTGTTAGTATGTTGAAACCATTCATCAAGACTTTCCCAACCAAATCACTAAATCAAGGAACTTCTATGTCTCATGTTTGAAACTATTAAACTCATGAGAAAAGTTATCTTTTATGTGACATTCATTAAGTTTCTCAAAATTTTAACTTTCGAGGCGTGAGAGGTGGTATGCTGCAATATTCTCGACTTCTTTCTTATCTTGGATTCTAGTGTTGAATTCTTGAAATACAGGGTCCATCAAATTAGCCTTGGTTTGCATCCGACTAAAAAGGTACCTCAATGCTGCATGATTCATGCAGATGATAGTTTAGATTAGACAAGATACAAACAAAATTTATTAAAAGCAAAGAAGGATTTCAGGAATCATTTTCTATACTAGTGGTGTGGTATTCTCATATGTCATTCAATCAAAATAGTGTTTTGAAAGCATCATCCTTAGGGGGAGATTGTGCAATTCTACTGTTTATTGATCAAATATTAATTCCAAGTTTATTGGTGATATTAGCATGTTCAGATTAAGTGAAAAGTGAAGAAAATTTGGGTGAAGGTTTTCGTAGAAAACTTGTACGCTCACAGGACTTGATACACGTAAAAGCAACAACTCGTAAAGATTTTGTGACTTAATTAATTTTGTGCTTTCGCTATGTAAATCATTTCCGATCCCTACTATAAATAGATATTAGGGTTGTACTTATTTTTAGACTTTTCAATGCTATATTTTTATGAATGAACAATCTTGATGAAATGAAATGAACATTTGATTATTACATCACCTTTCATCATTGATTGTTCTTGTTTAGATTGAGCATTCACTTACAATCATATTTGAGTTTAAGCATTGAGTACTGAAGAAAACAACTAAGAAAGTTTTTTGCTTGATTATTGTAATGTCACAAGTAAGTCATTTAGTCAAAAGCTCTTTTACTCTTTTTTAAATAATTGTGTTAAGATATTAACGTGATCTTTTAGTTACTTGAAATCCTTTATAGTTAAGCAATTCAATCAACATATCACCATGAAGGTTGGTGATCATAACGACTTCTTAATGCATTATTTCATTATATCTTGAGAAGTGATCTACCACAAGATCTTATGCACAACATTTGATTTGGCTACAGAAAAAAATACTTTAAACATAAAAATTACTTATCATGAAGCAATAGATTATGTTACATTTGTATTTTTATATTTATACCTTGCCATTATTTTAGAACTCAAAAACCAACACAGATTCAAGTAAAGCAGTGATAATGCATATCATTTACATGTACTATACACCTGAACGTACTATAATCTTGTATCCTAACAAGATTGTTTATTTCAGTACAACACTAAATCTTTTATCCTGACATGAGCGCATGCATTCCTAACATGTCTTACGCTTTAAAAAAATAAAAATAAAAATAAACTCAAGCCTACTAACCAAGCCATTACTTGATTATCATGGTCAAATTCAACAAAACCCAAATTACTTGGATGATTATAGCTTTGGTGCACAATGCACTTGGGTCTTGAATTGTGCCAACTCAAAATCACGTTTTTGCACAAGTGACGTGACTTGTGTACAATGAAAAGATGAAACTAATGTTACAATTTGATGCCCTTGGTATTTAAAATAATTGCAAAGACATTATTTCCTTTTTTGTACACTCAGCGAAGAAGCCTTGTATGAACTCCTCTAGGCAGGTGATGATTTTGTTTGTCTATAGCTTCTTTAATAGATAGATCCTCGTTCACAATAGCCGTCAGCAAGTCTGACAATATCAACTCTATCAGTTTGCTCACCTGTGAGTTTAACCCACTCATATTCTTTAAACGGTTTTCACTTCCATGAAAGATGGTAATCAGTTAGGAGCTGAGCGACGAATGAGACGGGCTGCAAAGGCACCATCAAGAGAATTCTTCACAGGGCTAGAGAAGTAGTAACCCTGTTCTGTCAAAAACTCAGGTGATATGTATCCCTCTGCAGAATCTATGCTGTAGTTCTGGCATTAATAACAATCAGGCATACAAACAAGGAACTATTAGCCATATTTAATTGTTTATAAACAACCGTATTTACACATTTTATTTAATGTCGTACGAGCAAAGATATTAATCATGAAGGGCTAGTACCTGATGCCTGAGAAGAAATGCAGCCACCCTCTCTTCATTTTCTCCAGGATCAATTGAACAAGTGCTGTATACTAGTAATCCACCAGGTTTTACCAACCTGCAGTGCAGTTAAGGTGAAAAGACTCCAAGATGCCATTTGATCTTCTCAAGTATAGGTGGCAAAATGGGCAAGTCGGGTAGCGGGTCAAGCCAACACATTTGTGCATATTAAATATGGTTAAAAAAAAGTTTTTTAGAACAATGATCCAAGTCCTTTTAATGAAACAATTATCTGAGGTTAAAACGCTTCTGAGTTCTGAGTAAACTTTTGGTGATTTTTAAATTGTTACAAACAGTTTGAGTCGTTTTCTAAGTTGAGCTATTTGTTTAACATTGACGTGTATAACAATTTGACAGACAACCAATAATCTATAACCCAAATTGGCCCGTTTTGGAATAAAATGGTTGATAATGGAATTCCTCTCACTTGGAAGCAGCATCAAGAAGTTCATCTTGCAAGCTTTTAAGTTCTTCCATATCTTCCGACTTCCTATTCCAGCGCAAGTCTGCTCTCTGCAAGATACACAAATTTATATAACGCTACGTGGGCAGAAAAGCACTTTTTAGCAAGTTGTTTATGTGAAATACCTTAGAAAGAACACCAAGTCCAGAACACGGAGCATCCAGCAACACTTTATCATAGGTCACACAATTATTCTCCTGAAATAAGGAAACAAAGTGAATGTGTCAAGAATGTACACATTATCACCTTCAAAACATAAGGAAGTAACAAGATTGAAAATTGATATATTATGTATGCATATACATATATACATATATATAGATATAGAGAGATGTTGAAGATTGCTCACAGCAAATGTACGCAGATCAGCATGCACAATAGTGATGACATTATCAAGCTGCTGCACTTTGGCTGTCTCTTTGAGGATCCTCAAGCGCCCTTTGTTTATGTCAATTGCAGTTACCATGCCTAGAGTGCATAACGTACATGTAACAATGTTCAAACTACTTATTACATAATAATATATAGCAAAGCAAATGTTCATTTTACGGGTTGTATTGGTGTAGGGATTTGCATTTTCGAACTGTTTATCGATTTTTGATACACAACTTTTGCTTTGGGTAATTATTTTCAAACCAGCTGCAGCAAAGCTAATTATTCAAGGGTATACTGACACCCTTTCTTTCAACATAATTAAGAGACTATGTACTCTCATTTTCACAAGTCTCTCTTTTCTTCCCAAAACAAAGTTCCTCTTTGGTCATTTAATCTATCTGTTAATTTCCCACAACCAGTTAATCCACCCTATGAAGAAACCATAGAATACTAAAACTTTGTTGGATGTTTAATAAGTAACAGCTTCCATATGGTCTGAATAAGTTGAGCAGTTACCTTGGCCATTCAAACAGGCTGCCATGAAGAGAGTCTTCCCTCCAGGAGCAGCACAACAATCTAATATGGCATCTCCAGGTTGCGGATCAACAACAGAAACCACCAAACCTGCCAGCATGAAGGTAATTTAAGTAGGAAAAAGGATTTGAATCAATTTAATAAGATTTTATCAAAATGACGTCATTTTGAAGAGTTTCGCATACAAGCTAGATGCGTAACTGCATCACATTCAATTTCCCCATGTATGGACACGGACACACACACATGCAAGTCATAATCTTCATATATTGTACTCGATGGGATCTAAAATTTCATACTGTAATGGAAGTCCTGATGAAATTGAATGAAAATCACAACCTGCGCTCTCGTCTTGGACAGAACATAAACCTTCTTTGAGTAGTCCATCTTGTATAACACTCTGTAAATATTATCATATGCACATGAATCAGAGAACAAAATCTCATTTCTACAACCTTCATTGCACAAAGAATATAACAACTAAGATACCTGCATTCCCGTGCTGATACGAATAAAATCATCTAAGTTTGGAGACAGCTCATAGGGTACCTGAAGTTTTAAAAAATGGCATAAATTTGTTGGAAAATTGAAGCTGACAACATTAAACTTGGCATTTATTTAAAGAACATAAAGTTTATCGAAAAAAGAAAGCACACCTTAAATGTTTCAAGTCGTGACACAAGCTCTGATCGTGTAAAACCTTTTCCTCTATTAGCCCTGATACAAGCTAACAAGTTTGTAAAAAATGATAACATGGTCTTTAAATAAAAAACAGAGATAAGTTTCAACTGAAACCTCAAACTAAAACTAGGATCACTGTTGTTCCACATCATTAGCTTAATAGCTTCTTCACGTCCGAGGTGCTTTATCCAGCGTCTCACCATCCACTACAGAAAAAATCAAAACTTTTTAGAAGGAAGTTGTGTGAAGAAATTAAGCATACCTGTAAATGTATGGATTGGGGTTATGTTTTATCTCTAACTGGTCCATCTGTTAAGGTAAAAGATTTAACCAGTCCATCTCTAACCGGTCGCTAATTAGCTAGACCTCCCTGCTGATGTGCAAGCTCACCACTCCTTCCTTGTGTCACTACTCAAGCAAGCTCCTGGTCCTACTCATGTTCATTAACCAAAAAAAACCTTGCTTTCACTTATACCCAGTGGCTATCTTGAATAGGAAGCCGGTTAAATGGGGTCACTGGGCTGCTATGAAGGTTTTGGTTCATTGGAATTCTTTATCTCCTGCTGAAGCTACATGGGAGGATTTGGAAGATCTACAGCTTCGGTTTCCTTCTTTCCATTCTTAAGGACAAGAATGTTGTTAAGGGAAGGGCAATGTTACGTGTCAATTTTAAAAAGATGTCATTTGTAATAGATAGATAAATGATGAACTATTTCTGTCATTATCTAATAGTTAGTGGGGGCCAGTTGTTAGTTCTTAATTAACTAAACGGCTGATTGTAATGTTGGTTAAAAGGTTGTTACGAGCTAATTAGAATCAGTTAATCAGTTGTTAATTCCACTTCTCTCTTTCTTCCTTCGTCTTCCTTATCAACAACCTATTAAATTGCTCCAAATAAAATGAGTGGGATTTTTGCTGGGTATGTTATGTTAAATTTCTCCAAATAAAATGGATCATCATTTCATATTATGCGTGATGATTTTAACATGTTAACTATTTATGGAAACTAAACAAAACGATAAAAGTGTTAGGTAGGTTAACCAAAACTTACAACTGGATGAGAATGAAGGGTAGCAAGAGCAAGTGCTTGTGCACGATCGTCACCCTCCACTTGAGGTGAAGGAAGTGAATTACTTTCCTGCATACTCATAAATTTAAAATATTTAGTGAAACTTTGTTAAAGGGCGTACCTGGTGCTGCAAAGAGCTCCCGCGTTTTCGCAGGGTCCAGGGAGGGTCCGTCCCATTTAAGGGAAGATGTACGCGGTCTTTCCCCCACATTTTGTGGGGAGGCCGTTTCCACGGATCGAACCTGAGACCTTCGGTTTGTTACTACTAAATTCAAACATTGAATTCACACTAAACCATGAACAGTAATAATTATCAAATAAAAAGTTATTGTATCACAAGTTGAACTTCCTTTCAGATAGAAGATTTGAGTGATATAGGAAAAGGGTTAAACCTTAAGAAAAACAAGCTTCCTCAGAATACCATTGACCATGTTACCAGCACCCGGCCTAAGGGAAATTTTTGCAAGCTGCACATTCTGCAAATAGGCATACAGTAAGGCGAATGGCAATAAACACTTTATTCTAATTAGGGTTATTTCATATTCTTTCTCTAATAAACATCCATATAGTTAACATTACCTCATCCACAACAGCATATGAAGGGACCTGCATCTTTACAATCTCATAGAATCCAATCCGCAGAATCTAAAAACAAGAAGTGCATAGTTATGGAGTTAGTTGAGTTTGATACATGAAGGATTGGGTGGATACCCAATACCAATTGCCTTTTACTTAACCTTATAAATAAGTAATGTACCAAATATGATGGCAAAAACTATACCACCAGAAGATATTCTATTTTTTACAGACACTTTTGACACATCTTACCCTTACATAGTTACATGTTCAGCCATTCAGCTAATTTTTAATAGTGTAGTCACTTGACCCATGGGACATCAAGATATCTTAAAGACCCAGATCGATCCATCATGAGGTAAATGAGTGAAAATCGTCACCTCTAAATAAAGGGTTCGCATCTAACAAACCAAGTCAATCCATTAGATGATCAAAGTGTAAACTTGTTTCAGTTACGATATTAAAATATCCCTATAGTAAAGAAAATGACACTTATGCCACTTAGTGCAATTTTCAAGTTATGATCTATAAAACCCATCTAAAACCTTTTTTGATGCTCCTATAAAGAGGGAAGCTGAAAAGTAAAGAATGCACCAAGCACCCATTGTACCTGTAATAATAGAGGCTCCATACGACTAAATGTGTTTGGATCATGGCACAAGGATAAAATCAAATAGTCAAGATATTTTCTCCAACGAATTGTACCCCCAACAATGTCTGTTACCTGTAGACCAAATCGATTTAGCAGGTCCCATAGAAAGGATTTAAGACAGGATTTAAGGTAAAAATTACAGGAAACTATAAGTATATTTTCAATATTTCAAAATGCTTAATCTTTCAAGAATTCTTGTAGAGGTGGCATTTGAGTAGGTTTATTAATAACTTTTCTATGGTCCCGCCTCCTTCTACCCCGAAAAAGATGGAAAATCCGAACTTTTTGCATATGAAAATTTCAGTCAACTAGTCAAGGTGTTATTACAATAACTAAATTATTTATGTAACAATAATAGAGTTTAAAACTGAATTAGAATGACTTTGGACACGTTCAACCTATCTAGGCTTAAGCAATTTTTCTTACCCATTTGACCCGTTAGGGATAGAACCTATACTAATACTGGCCCTCAACACTAATTTCCAGGTAAAACTTAAAAGTCACTTTTGGCACGCAATCTACGTTTAAATCTACATTTCTATTAAATAAGTAACTCATGCCACCACACGTCATAATTTTAGTTATTTTCATTTTGATGACACGTGTCACAATTCTAGTCCTCAAGATTCTTTTTTCTGGCTTTTTTTTTCCTTTTTCAATATTACTTAAAACTTAAAATATTGTTCAACAACTTTTAAGTCTTCAGTAACTATTTATTTTTTTCTTATATTAAACATGTGTAATACGCGTATTTCTAATCTACCTAGTCTCATATGAAGTAAGGGGATTGATTCAAAAGTCTAAGTTTGAGCAAGAGAAAGACCAGTCTGAGATCTCTATCATCCAAATCTCGAGTGCAAAACCCAAGAGTCCTTTCAACATATCCCATCTCGTTATCACCTGACCCCTTTCCTTTTTCATTTAAAAGATCCGCAAAGGCACCACCAAACTCTATCCGCATTAATCTCACTGCAGACACTGTAATCATAAAGAAATCCCATGAGAAACCTATCACCCTTTTTGAATGGCTAATTGGATACGGTCACTACCCACCCAATCATCCTCGTTACTCAAATACGAAACTAAAGACTTTGTCAGGAGAAAACCCACCTGAAACCCTTTATTTCTTTTTATAACAGGTGGTACTTACCTTTAACAAAATCATGTATAAATTATATATGATTGATTATAAAAGCTCTATCAAAGTGTCTTGACAACTCTTATACCGGTTTCCTAACATTTTACACAACATTATCCCAAATCGACCCATTTGTACGTAAATGGATCGAATTGATTCGTGCCCATTTCAGATTAAGCAATTGTCCCATAGTTAAGAAAGAAAGTGAGAATATGAAGAAGAAAAGTTAATGTTTTACCAGCTCTGTGAGGTGAAATTTCCAGATTCACCTTCTGGGTTTTGCGTTCTTGATGAACAGAACCTATGGATGTGAAACAAGAAGTGAAATTTTGAAATTCTGCCTTAAAATCAATAAAAGTTCCTACCTTTTCTGTAAGTACCGGTTCTTGAATTTGAATCTCCGAACTTGAGTGACTTACTCGAAGAATCTTTATGCTTCTTCTCGGTCAAACAACAGACATGGATGGGAGGCAACTGAAGCATTGTAATTTGAATTCTATGATAGCTTCAATACTGAGCACAAACGGATATTGGATGTGGGTTTTTCTGTTTCTAGAGATCGATTAACAATGGATCGGTTATCAAAGGAATGTGTAAATACATATTATTCTAAAACTAAAAATTATAAGAAAAATTAAAATGTGAACACATACGGGTAAAATTGATAGCGTTCTCTCTTTAAAGTTTTATGTTTTAAACATCTATTATAATAAAAGAATAATTTGGTATGACACGTGTCAGCATCACAATTCTTCTCATCAAAATTTTCCCGCTTCCCTTTTTGTTGAAATATATGAATGTCCAATTCAATTACAAACATATTATTTTATGTTTATTATCTTCTTATACTTTGTTTTCTATTTTGCATATGATATTGGTGTTTGGGCTGGATTGTGAATTGTGAGTGCTGATGGGTTTAAGTAGAAGTTGATGGGCTAGAACGCATGTGGGCTTGTAGCAGTTTAACTTCTAGATGGGCTGGGCTGCACTAGCTTCTAGATGACAATGTTTTCTAGATTATATTTACTAATCTAGATCTCATAAAGAAAAGTAGTAGAGAAAAAGAGATTTTCTGCATTCTCCGGAGAGAAAAAAGCTCACCATCCCTGTTGGCTCTCACACAGTCATCATCTTCTTCATCAAGTCATGTTTATGATTTGAGTTTTAGTTGTTATGGTCACATCAACTTTCGTCTTCATCGTGTTAGGCGATTATTTCTACTTTGATTCGTCATTGTATTAGGGTTTCGTCTCAATAACGAATCATGTTTCTTATTGAGTTTAGATTGTGATTCTGAGTAACAAATCATCTTGTTGGTGATTTGAGAGTCGTTTTGTATTTGTTGTTTATTCAGGATTTTCTTTGTATTTGTTGTTTTTTCTTTCTTGATATAATGAACATTTGGATTGAGGTTTATTACGTATGAATTCTGATTTTCTGACATGGTATCAGAGCCTTAGGCTCTAATATCGATCTTTCTCTTCTTGATTCGGTTCAGATTGGGTGGCTCTATGATGGTTTCGTTG
>BJCO01362949.1:0-17278 GCA_018326465.1 Flaveria floridana
ATTATTAGTTTGTAAAAAACGTTTTCAGGACTGAAAAAGTTATTAAAACATACAAATATTCAGTCTTTGATACATGTATTTTGGTACGAAATAATATGACATCTAAGATTAAACTTCAGTCCTGAAAAACATATTAAATACTGAAATGTTATGTTATCAAGTACTAATTATTTGTCTCTAAGTAATACATTAGTGACTAAATGTTTTGTTATTAGGAGTAAATCTCAGTCTTTACAACGTCTTATTAAGGACTGAATGATCATGAAATTCAGATATAATTATACATATTTAGGACAAATTTGATAAGGTTTAAGAACTAAGTTTCAGTCTCCAAAGACTAACACCAAGGACTGATTTTTAGTCGCGGATGAAATGTATTCGAGACTGAAATCACTTGAAACAAGGGGATAAATTAAGGACTAAAGTTAAGCGTCCTAGTGACTGAATGTTAGTCCCTATTGATGACACACAATTGAGACTGAAATTTAGTGACTAACGCGAGTATCTAGGACTAGGTATTAAGAACTGACAGGGGACTACCAAAATCAGTCCCTGATATTCATTAGAGACTGATTACGGAGTATCAGAGACTAATTTTTCAGTCTCAAATAGCCTTGTTTTTTGTAGTGGTAGAAGATCATGCAATGAAAACATGGAGATTTGGTTGAAAATACTGAAGAAATAAAGTAGAAAGACAATCAAACTAAAGAACTGGAGAAAAAGATAGATCGTGTCAGAGAAGAAATCAGTGATCCTATAGAGACTACCAGTATTTAATCAATTATCGTAGAAGATCAAGAGAGATTGATAGAACTGCAAAATGAAAAGATAGATGAGTTATAAAAGAATACTAAATAGCTAATGTAAAGAATGAATGAGATGGTAAAGTAGATAAAGATGAGGAAAAGAATAAAGAAGATGAAAGGAATGAAGGAGAAAAATATGAGTTTGATGACCTAATCTCTAGTAACAGTGATGATGATGATGATAGTGGTGATCCAAGATCACCAAAATGACAAAAGAAATTTGAAGTCTTGATTAAAAAGAGTACTACTAACAGGACTGTTGAGGAACTTAATTTGCAAGGATTCCATACATAGGTCCTACAGTTAAAAAGTCTAATGAAGAGAAGCCATGAGCTTATTGATTGAAGAACTAGATGCTTATCCATCCAGTGATCTTGTTATAGATGAAAGGATTATGAATATCACCAAGGAATCAAATCTATATGATCCATGTGTTTAGATTACTAGTCCTATCATATTTGAAAAAGAGCTTGCAATATAAACCGTTCTTTCTTTGTTCTTACTGAGGAACAATCCCCAGCAAGAGCTGATTATAAATTCATCTAAAGAATTCAAGATGAAAGAAAAAGAAAAGGTTGTTAATGTTTAAGCAGGTTCATCAGAAGCTTGAACATTAATAGATACTAGAATGCAAATCTATACAAGGAAAAGAAAGTACTTATTTGAAAAGGAAAACGGAAGGATGCTAGTTGTTGAAGAGCCTGAACCTGTAGCAAAGAAGGCAAAGGGTGATCATATACTCAATTTATTAATGAAAATGAAAAAGTAACTGAGAAAAAGATAATTGAACAAATCATTACTGATTTAGAAGAGGGAAAGATTACCAATACATATGAACTGTGTGAAATCTTTTATAATGAACCTGGATATGTTGACAATCCACCAAGGTAAGAAGCCTCAGTTGAGGAGATGGTGATGAAAGCTTAGAGTGATGACTTGATGGAGCAAGCCATGTTCTTCATTAACAATGGTTATGATTCAGACCATGTAACTAATATGACCTGTGATATAGTGGTTCATCTACTGCTGTTGTACCATCTGTGAGACCATCATAATCATCTTTATATCCATTTTCTAATCTATATGCTAAAAAGAAAACATATTACTGGAACTCATTTAACCATCTCTATCTTAAATATTAGACATGATTAATAGACTTATGAGTCACGGATTGAAGAAGGTAGGAAGGCAAAGAACGTTAAGACATCTGCCAACTCAATGCCTATGAAAATTTTTTATTAGATGAGTCTTACATTCATTACATGTTCATTGGACACTATAGAAGACTTAGTAATAAAACAAAGGAGGATGATCTGCTATTCTTCTTGAAGTTTATACTGATTCTTAAGAAAGCATTTGAACATATAAACATAAAATTTAGTCCACAAGAAAAAGAAGAGAGTACGACTACAGCTTGGTTATACACCAGGATGGGATGTTAACTACTGCTTTTTTAAACACATTTCATTGAAGAAGATTCCGATAAAAGCCATTAAGAGAATAAGCCAGATGAAGATCAATGTTCTTGATAGAACAAGCTCAGAAAAGCTAAAGCCTTTTCAAACATGATTAGGGCTATTTTAGATCCTATTTTGGCTCAACCACCCATCACACCTGACCTAGAACCAGCAGAGTCTTCACAACTACTACCACCAACAAACACTGGAAGTACATAGGCTACATAATCCTCGGGGGGAGTATTGTTGGACCCTGAAAGGATAATACATGCAAATTTAAGAAAAGATTGGTGAGTTGCTCTGTTGGAAATATTTTACAAGTATAAATACCAATGCAGACTACTAATGCAGGTACAAGTGTTAGAGTCAATATGGGTGAAGATGAATAATGACAAGTCAAAACTATGGATGCTCTGAAGAACAAATACGGATGTGTAGAAAAACACTACCGCTGGTCATCCACATTAGTCAAATGCAGACAAGGCTTGTGTTCATCCGTATTAACTAATACAAATGATATAAAACAAATGCTCATGAACAACAAACGAAATGTGAAACACGAATTTTGTTATCTACATTCACTAATGAGAATGAGTAAAAAGAAATGTAGATTAAGACATACACTATGTTGATTTTGCTTTGTAGTATCTTTACTATGTAGTGCTAATGTAATATTAGTAAAGGTAATGTAGTAATGGTACAACCTACTCATCAGGCTATAAATAGAATTATAATATTTCATTTTGTTTAACTTTGAATATTAAACTTTCAACCCCACTTTCTACTTGATTCTAGCATATAATACAAACCCGTATCAACAACTGTTCGTCTTATATTTGATTATTCATTGTTTTAATTCCGCGATAACTATTAAATATATTCAATTAGTAGAGTAGATAAGTGGAAAAAATTTAACTAGTCAGTTAACCTTAGTTTCCATGTTAACATTCGGTTAACAAAATACCCATCTCCATTTCCTTCAGTGTCGTGACCAAAGCTTTTACCTTTTTCTTTTTACCGACTTCTTTTCTTGTCGGTACCTTACATAAAGCATCTTCTATGAGACTATTGATCATGTCTTTTCTTTAGTAACCAATTCATGAAGAGTAGATAAGTGGAAAAATATAAACATTATCTTTTCTAGTCTATTTTATGTTCTTACAAACTACTCTAAAGCTCGTTCACTTTCTCTCTTTCACCTCGTAATGATAGATAACCAATTAGCATGACTCATATCGTTGTTGGTATTATAGTATGCAAATAGATCTATTCATTCTTGTACCAACTTCATAGCCTTTGCTCGTATGTACTTAACGTCCTCCTGTCATCAATGTTAACATATTTATTGTCGAATTGATAAGCTTTAAATAGAAAATGTTTAGGGCATTAAAGGTGCTGAGCTTTCCATACACATGTTTTTAAGGATAACTCTTGTATGTGCTATCCATAGTATACTGGATTCTTCAAGATACCCCAAAGCAATTATTTTATCTAATTCTAGTACATGTCTTAGAAGTCTTGATTCATTAAACCAGACTCATATCTTGTCTTAGAAGTCCTTTCGTCTAGGAACTTTTTCTAATGATTCAAAAAATTTGTTTATAAACTTCTTCAGAGTTTCAGCAACTTCATACAATACCACGAGCATTGCAGCATTTTCAATAGTTGGATGTCTTGGAATGGCCTCTAAACCAAGTACCACTACTATCACACAAGAGACATTTTGGCACTTTTCTTTTTGTAATCTTCCATCTTTATTCTACTAATTTAACTATTATATTCAAACTACTCATGAACCTTATACACTCATTCCTTTTCTCTTTAAAACTGTTTAAAGCTTTATTTAGTAAGCATAGCATCCAACTATACTTCAACCTCTGAAATAGGACTACAATCATCCCTTATTGGATTAAGGGAAATTTGATGAACTGTTATCAAGATCTTCTTTTCTAGATTAATAATTTCATTAGCATCTTTACAATCATTTTCTCCCTTTTTGATAGCATCATTTAAGATTCCAAAAAAGCTACATAATGATAGAAGGTGGGAACATCTAAAGGTTCTAGTGGAACTAGAGAAAAAATGGGCTACTGTAAGCTAAAAATTTCTTTTAGAAGTAGATGGTTCAAGGATTCCTTTCTTTCATAGGTTTTAAAAACTTTTCTGTGTAAATCGAAAGGTGGGGAATCATAAATAGTGGGATTTTCTCCTATGTTACCATGAGGCTTTGTAGCGTCAAGTATTGATCAAATAATTTTGACTAGGATAAGCTTTTAGAGTTGATTTAAACTTGGTAGTAATTGATCTGTGAGGGGACTCAAATAGTAGATTGCCCCTTCTTGATTGAGTTTATCTCCAACTTCATTGTTGAAAAGGTGTTAAAGGTACCATTTATCCATTAAAAACATATATTTCTCAAGAACAATTACATATTATGAAAGATAATAGGTAAGAAATTTTGAAAAGTTGTAACCCTGCTCTTTAATAGGTGCATGAACAACCCAGCTAGGTCTAATGAACCTTGATCCCAACCGCTAGATTAGTTTGTCAAATAGTGCAACAAGATATGAAGAAGAATTCTCCATTAATGGTATACCGAGCCTTAGTGAAAATGGAAGCGAGGAGAGATCCTTCATATCCTATTTCTTGGAAAGTTGCACCAGTAGCTTCTTTTGTCTAATCTAAAACCAGTCATCTTTTGCCTTTAGAAACTCCTTCTAGTACTCTATTGAAATTGCTTAGCCATGAAAGAGATCATGGCTATTATAATTGATATCAAATTCTTTTAGGTCATTTAGATGTGTATGTTCTAGATCCTCTTCTAATAATTTGAAGTAGTTTACTTACTCAAAGAAACATGTTTTATTGGAAAGTTTGAGACGGATGGTAAACATGTTGAAAATGATGGTGAGCTCGAACAACGGAATAGTAATGTCGGAAAACATCTGACTGTTGGTGGTCAAGGGTAAGTAATTACTGGTACTTGATGATTCAACATGAGAGTTTAGTGACAAAATACCTGTTGTTGGTCAGATTCATAGGTAGGAGCTAGAAGAGCTAAAGACATTGACTTATTGCATCGTGAAGTGCTTATTCATCAACATTCATCTATATTTGGTATGCCGTAAGACTTTCATAAAACTCTATAAGGCTCATACTCTAGAAGTTTTTAGTTCTTCTTATTGACATATGTAACACCCGAAATTTTTAGTCGAATAAAAGAAAAGAAAAGGAAACGTATCTTGAAAGAAAGTAAAATGAACAAAAGAAGAGGGGGGCTTTGTGAAAAAGCACAAAAGTCAAATATTTTATTATTACTTTAAGCATGGCCGCCCATTTCAACCCCCATAATCTGCTTTTGTCGACTGAGAGAGAGAGAGAAGCAAGAAACCAAAGTTCTCTCGGTTGGAGAAGAAGAAGAAGCTAAGTTTACGTTTGGTAAGTGCTTTTATGAGTTTTTGGTTCGGTTTTTATGGGTTTTGACAATGAAACTGAGTTCTACATGTTCTTATTTGTGTATATGTATTCGGTTGTGTGTTTTTCGCATGTCTAGGTGTTAGAAACCTTTGAAAGTTCCAATTCAAAGAGGTTAAGCTTGAAAGCAGCTATGGTGAGTCTCTAGACCCCATATTTTACTTGTTTTACAACTTTTTCAGGGTTGAAAATGCTTGTAAACATTTTCGTAAAAGTTTATGTATGACCGTATGTTTGAAATGTATGTATGTTAACGTATTGTGGTTGTACATACTAGAATAAGGTCCAAAATGGTAGTGTATGACTTAGAATATGCTAAGAAAATGTTTGGGACTGAAAAACATGTTAGGAACACATAAGATGGTGTTCATGCGCCCACTATTTGCCTTAGAAAAGTTTTAGGTGAGGTGATGCGCACAAACAGGACCCGTGCGCCTGAAAAATAGGCGTAAAAATCTAAGTACGAGATGATGCGCCTGAACAGTAACTCGTGCACCTAGAAATGCCTTAGAAATTTCTAAGTGTAGGTTGATGCGCCTAAACAGTGCATCATGCGCCTAAGTTGGCTAAAATGCCTAAGTATATAGTCGTGCACCCAAATAGTGCCCATGCGCCCAAGAGGCCCATGCGCCTAAGTGTGGAAATGGTTAAGTACAGGCTCATGCGGCTGCATAGTAGAGAAACGCCCAAACAGTCTTTATGCACCCAAATAGTTCCCATGCGCTAAACACTTAGAAAATTTTCTGGAATTTTGAGAAAAAACATAATTTTAGGGTTTGACCCTAGTTTGACTTATGGGTTGTTTTGGACTATTCAAAGCATGAATATGTGAGGGTTTATGCATAGAATAATTATGATGTGGTGATAAATATGTTGTATGCATAGGTGCGTGAGATGTTATCTTTTAATGATTTACAAAACATATTTATATTATAATATAATATACGTTAAATATTATGTTATTACTTTACGTAGTATGACGAACGTATGAATGAACGTAAAGTATAACGTAACGAAGTGAAAGATAACAAAGATAAAAAGTGAAGAGTAATGAAGGAAAGAAAAGGATTGCAAGCAGATTTAAAGGAGGATCACAACTCTTTGTGAGTTGTTAGCTCAACTGTGTGTCTTATAATGTGCGATTTTGACTAGCCCGTGAGGGTTCACACATAGGGGGATCAGTCTTGGTTACTGAATCCATAGTACGAAACGGGATCCTTGTTATCGACCCAGAGATCGTGGTTTCGTGCCACGATGGGGGAAAAGCTTGACAGGATCTAGAATCAGTGAAAAATAATAATAAAGTACAAAACGAACGATAAAGGTAAAGTATGAAATGAACAATGAAGATAAAGTACGAAATGAACGACATGATAAAGTATGAAACGAATGAATACGTGTGATAATGAATGAACATGAGTGAAAGTAAAGAAAGTATTTTAAGGAAAAGAGTATTTTTACGTATGAAACGTATAAAGTATCTTGATATTTATAAAACTAGAACTCACTCAACAACGCTGACTTTTATGCATTTTCAGTTGGCAAGTAATGGCTGCTGAGGATAGCACATAGGGAGGCTACGTGGCGGGCCAAGACTGGCATCCATTCACGCACATTATTATTATTGTTTTGTAATGCAATCAAAGGATGTTGTCTTTTGTGTTTTAAACAATGTTGTTTTGCATAACAATAGTAATTAATAATAAAATGAATGGTTTTTTTTGTTAATGACTTCTGCTATAATGCTTTTTGAAATGTATAATATTATGTATGTTTAGTGCTATGAATGACCAACTGTGAGGTCTCCGGGATCGAGGCCTTACAAGTTGGTATCAGAGCCATAGTTTAAGTGAATTGGGTAAAATATTTTAAAAAACCTAATCTTAAACTGAGAATGGGACTAAAGGAGAAGGATGCCAGCCCGAGTAGCTACGTGCTATCAGGTATTTCTTTTCTTAAACGTTAATTGAAGTTATGTGCGTGTGCTATATGATTATGTGTTCTTAGTAGATTTAGATACTGATGTAGTAAGGATAGGGAATGCTTGGGGTGTGAAGAGTAAACTAGGTGGCTAATCATAACTGGCCACTGTAATTAGGGACTTACTATACTCAACATAAACTGAGCCGTTACCTTGAAGGTCCATGTCGGTGTTTGAATCTTATAGTGCTTAAGATGGTTGGTAGAGGATTCCGGAAAGTTGCTCGAGGTGGAGGTCGTGGTGGAAGTGGCGCTGGGTCGCGTGTTATGAGGGACACGAATCTGAATGCTAAAACAGCGCCTGAAGGGATCGGGCATCACCACCGTGTAGGTGGGGATGGAAGCCCTAATCTGATGACTTAGTGAAGGAGGCAATAGCTGAGGGGGTGCAACAGGTCATGCACACGATACTGCCGGCGGCGGTGACTGGGGTCATGAGAGTCGTAAGGGAAGATGAAAGGACAGGGGACAAATAGAGTAGGAAATGTTCTGGTAGCGATGGTTTCACTCCCAAGGCCAAAAATAAGAAGGTCGAGAGTCCTAAGGTGGCTGTAACCGGTGAAGGGCAAAGGTGTGTAGCAAGTGTGGGAAGAACCATGCGGGAGAATACAGGTGGGGTCGAACGTCTGCTTCAAATGTGGAAGGAATGGCAACATGGCAAGGGATTGTCGTGTGGTAAAGTGTTATGCCTGTGGTAAGAAGGGGCATATGAGAAGAGACTACAAGGAACTAAGGGTGGAGAGCTCGAGGGCAAAGGAGGGAATCGAGAAGGAGAAAGAGAAGACTAGGGCGGATCTCAATGTCATGACAGGTATATTCCTAGTAGACTAGACTTGTATCTCTATATTATTTAATTCTGGTGCTAGTAGGAGTTTTATTTCTACTACTTTCTGTGATAAGTTTTCTGTTAGTAGTAGAAGTATTAACGACCCATTCGATGTAGAAACTGCTATTGGTAAGTCCACTGGAATTACTGATATGATAGAGGACTATGCCATAGAACTAGAAGGTCATAGGTTTTCTTCTAAATTATATGTGATGCCCCTAGGAGGATTCGATGTATTACTAGGGATGGATTGGTTAGCAACCTATAAGGCAAACATCGTGTGTCGCAAGAAGATGATTCGATTAATTGCACCCGATGGGAGTTCAGTGGCGGTTTTCGGTGATCGTACCACTACGGTTCCAAAGATGATTTCGATGGCGGTGGCAGAAAAGTCTATGAGGCGGGGATGTAGTGCCTATCTGGACAACATATAAGATGCGGATGCGTCTGTACCACAAGTGTCTAATGTGCCGGTTGCACGTGACTTTTTCAGACGTGTTCCCATAGGACTTACCAGGATGCCACCAAATCATGAGATTGAGTTTCAGATTGATCTGATACCCAGGTCTCAACCCGTTACTAAAGCATCATATCGATTAGCTCCTACCAAGATGAAGGAACTAATGGATCAAATGTAGGAGTTGATGGATAAAGGGTTTGTCCGACCGAGCATCTCTCCTTAGGGTGCTTCGATATTTTTCGTGAACAAGAAGGAAGGTAGTATGTGGATGTGCATCAACTACTGAGTGGTGAATAAGCTGACGGTGAAGAATCGGTATCCGCTACCGAGGATTGATGATTTGTTTGATCAACTCCAGGGTACCAGTTGATTCTCGAGGATAGATCTTCGATCTGGTTACCATAAGTTGAAGGTGAAGGAGCGGGACATTCCAAAGACAGCTTTTCGCACACATTATGGACACTACGAGTTTGTCGTTATGTCCTTCAGTTTGACGAACGCGCCGGATGCTTTTACGGATTTAATGAACCGAGTGTGTTGGCCAATGTTAGATAAATCAGTGATCGTATTTATTGATAATATCCTAATTTATTTGAGAAGTGAGGAAGAACATGCCGACCACATACATGGGGTGTTGGAGACACTTAGAAAAGAGAAGTTGTACGCTAAATTTTCTAAGTGTGCTTTTTGGTTACGTGAGGTTTAGTTTTTGGGTCAGGTGGTGAATTCCGAGGGAATCATGGTGGACCCGGCAAAGGTGGAGGTAGTGATGCAATAAAAGTTTCCAAAGACGGCATCCGAGATCCGCAGTTTCTTGGGTCTGGCGGGTTATTATAGGAGATTCATCCAAGACTTTTCCAAGATAGCCTCACCTTTGACCAAATTGACCCGTAAGGATATGAAGTTTGTGTGGGGTCAGAAACAGGAGGATGCTTTTGAGGAGTTAAAGATGAGATTAACTCAAGCTCCTGTTTTGATGTTACCCGAAGGGAGTGAGGACTTAGTGGTATATTCGGATGCTTCCTATTCGGGGCTAGGTTGCGTGTTAATGCAACGTGGAAGGGTAATAACCTACGCATCCCGACAGCTGAAAACCCATGAAGTTAACTACCCTACCAATGATTGGGAGTTAGCGGCTGTGGTTTTCGCGCTGAAGATTTGGATGCACTACTTATACGGGACGAAGTGCACCATCTACACCGACCACAAGAGCTTGAAGTACTTTTTCGAGTAGAAGGATCTCAACATGAGACATAGGAGATAGTTAGAGCTCATCAATGATTATGATTGTGAGATCCATTACCATCCAGGTAAGGCTAACATCATGGTCGATGCCCTTAGCCGAAAGGAGAGACCCGAGCCGATTCGGGTGAAGGCTTATTGGTTGGTTATGACCATTGACGTGATGACCCATGTGAAAGGGTTCAAGATGAGCAGTTGAAAGAAGATCGCTTAAATTCCAAACGAATGAGAGGTCTAGTCACAGAATTGGGTGAAAACACTCTCGGTGTCAGGACCCAAAATGGACGAATGTGGATCCCTTGCTACGGAGACTACCGGCGCGGATCATGGATAAAGCTCATAATACATGATACTCGATTCATCCTGGTGCCATGAAGATGTACCAGGTAATGAAAAAGGAATATTGGTGGCCGGGTATGAAGCGCAATATAGTGGAGTACGTGAGCAAGTGCCTTACTTGTTTGTAAGTGAAGGCAGAACATCAGAAACCATACGGGAAGATCCAACCATTGGATATACCCGAGTAGAAGTGAGAGCACATCACCATGGAGTTCATTACGAAGCTACCTCGTACGTCGAGGGGTGCGATACTATATGGGCGATTGTTGATCGTCTGACCAAGAGTGCTCACTTCTTACCGATTCGCGAGATGTATTCATCTGAGAGATTGGCGGATCTGTTCATCAAGGAGATTGTAGCTCGTCATAGTGTGCCGGTATCTATCGTGTCAGATCGTGACACCAGATTTACATCGAAGTTTTGGAAGAGATTCCACGATGCGATGGGGATGAGGCTACAAATTAGCATGGCTTAGTATCCTCAAACAGATGTCAGTCTGAGAGGACGATCCAGACGCTTAAGGATATGCTTCAAGCAGGCATGATTGATTTTGGAGGAAGTTGGGACGATCACTTACCGTTAGCATAATTCTCATATAACAACAGTTATCATGCAAGCATTGGTATGCCATTTTACGAGATGCTATACGGTAGGAGGTGTAGGACACCCGTATGTTGGGGTGACAATGGGTAGAAAGATTTTAGGAGCCTTGAGGTGATCGAGGTTATAACTAAAAAGTTTGAGAAGATCAAGACCTTTATGAAGGAGGTGAAGGATAGGCGAAAGTCATACGCCGACAGGAGGCGTAGACCGATTGAATTCAAGGTGGGCGACTGAATTATGTTGAAGGTCTCACCTTGGAAGGGGATTATTCGGTTCTGGAAATGGGGCAAGCTGAGCACGAGGTATATAGGACCTTTCCGAATCATCGCACGAGTAGGAGAGGTGGCATATCGGTTAGAATTGCAAGATGAGTTAAGTTAAATTCATCCGACATTCCATGTATCTCAGCTGAGAAAGTGCTTAGCTAATGAACATATGATTGTACCAATAGATGATATCGAAGTGGATGAACGACTCAATTATGTAGAGCAACCAGTGGCAATCGTTGATCGAAAAGAAAAGAGATTAAGGAATAAAGGGGTTCCACTGGTGCGTGTGTAGTGAAAAAACCAAAAGGGTTCCGAGTCTACATAGGATACTGAAGAAGAGATGAGGCAGCATTACCCACAGTTGTTTGAAGAATGACGGGTTTCGGGGACGAAACCTCTTTTTAGTCGAATAAAAGAAAAGAAAAGGAAAGTATCTTGAAAGAAAGTAAAATGAACAAAAGTGGAGGGGGCCTTGTGTAAAAGCACAAAAGTCAAATATTTTTTATTACTTTAAGCATGGCCGCCCATATCAACCCCCATAATCTGATTTTGTCGACTGAAAGAGAGAGAGAGAGAAGCAGGAAACCAAAGTTCTCTCGATTGGAGGAGAAGAAAAAGCTGAGTTTACGTTTGGTATGTGCTTTTATGAATTTTTGGTTCGGTTTTTATGGGTTTTGACCATGAAACCGAGTTCTACATGTTCTTATTTGTGTATACGTGTTCGGTTATGTGTTTTTCGCATGTCTAGGTGTTAGGAACCTTTGAAAGTTCGAGTTCAAAGAGGTAGAGCTTAAAAGCAGCTATGGTGAGTCTCTAGACCCTATGTTTTACTTGATTTACAACTTTTTCGTGGCTGAAAATGCATGTAAACATTTTTAGAAAAGTTTATGTATGACCGTCTGTTTGAAATGTATGTATGTTAATGTATTGTGCTTGTACATACTAGAATAAGGTCCAAAATTGTAGTGTATGACTTAAAATAAGCTAAGAAAATGTTTGGGACTGAAAAACATGTTAGGAACACATAAGATGGTGCTCATGCGCCCAAACAAGGCCCATGCACCTACTATTTTGCCTTAGAAAAGTTTTAGGTGAGGTGATGCACCCAAACAGGACCCGTGCGCCTGAAAATAGGCTTAAAAATCTAAGTACAAGTTGATGTGCCTGAACAGTAACTAGTGCGCCTAGAAATGTCTTAGAAATTTTTAAGTGTAGGATGCGCCTAAACAATGCATCATGCACCTAAGTTTTTGTTGAAATGCCTAAGTATATGGTCATGCGCCCAAATAGTATCCGTGCACCCAAGAGGCTCGTGCGCCTAAGTGTGGAAATGGTTAAGTATAGGCTCATGCGCCTGCATAGTGGAGAAACGCCCAAACAGACCTCATGCGCCCAAATAGGTCCCATGCGCCCAACACTTAGAAAATTTTCTATAATTTTAGGAAAGATAAAAATTTTATTAGAAAATTTTCTATAATTTTAGGAAAGATAAAAATTTTAGGGTTTGACCCTAGTTTGACTTATAGAATGGTTTGAATTATTCTAAACAAGAACATCTGAAGGTTTATACAGAGAATATGTACGAGGTGATGATGAATGTATTTTATGCATATGTGCATGAGGTGTTATCTTTCAATAGTTTTCAAAACGTATATTTTATATTTTTATATACGTTAAGTATTATGTTGTGACTTTACATAGTATGACGTATCTGTGAATGAACGTAAAGCAAAACATAACGAAGTGAAAGATAACAAAGATGAAAAGTGAACCATAATGAAAGAAAGAAAAGGCTTGCAAGCAGATTTAAAGGAGGATCACAACTCTTTGTGAGTTGTTAGCTCAACTGTGTGTCTTATAACGTGCGATTTTGACTAACCCATGAGGGTTCACACACAGGGGGATCAGTCTTGGTGACTGAACCCATAGTACGAAACGAGATCCTTGTCATTCGACCCCGGAGCCCGTGGCTCCGTGCCACGATAGGGGAAAAGCTTGACAGAATCTAGAATCAGTGAAAGATAATAGTAAAGTACGAAACGAATGATGAAGGTAAAGTACGAAATGAACGATAAAGATAAAGTACGAAACAAACGAAAGGATAAAGTACGAACGAATGAATACGTGTGATAATGAATGAACATGAGTGAAAGTAAAGAAAGTATTTCAAGGAAAAGAGTATTTTTACATATGAAACGTATAAAATATTTTGATACTTACAAAACTAGAACTCACTCAGAAACGCTCACTTTTATGCATTTCAGTTGGCAGGTAATGGTTGATAAGGATGGCACGCATGGAGGCTACTTGGCGGGGTAAGACTGGCATCCATTCATGCATATTAGTATCGTTTTTTTGTAATGCAATCAAAGGATGTTGTCTTTTGTGTTTTAAACAATGTTGTATTGCATAAAAAAGTAATTAATAATAAAATGAATGTTTTTTGTTAATGACTTCCGCTGTAATGTTTTATGAAATGTATAATGCTATGCATGTTTAGTGTTATGAATGATCAACTGTGAGGTCTCCGGGATCGGGGCCTTACAACATAGTGTTGATTGTCCAAGTCTTTAGAAGAGTTCTCAAAAACATTGAGAATTTCACTATTTTTCATCTTCTTGCTAGCTTCAGAAGAGTCTCTAGGAGTTCAAGATATCTCAAAGGTGGTGCAGTCATAGTTTCCTATATTATAAAATAGATGTTTGTGAACCTTTGCCATAGCACATACCTATTTATTTTCTTTAATATCTATTTTTCCTTCATATCTCTCCTTCAAATCTTCACATAAACTCTTAGCAGCTGTGAACATTCGGAAACCATGAATGATGCTATTTGGAATGCATATTCTGATTAACTACTTTGCCTTATAGTTTACTTCTATTATCTTAGTCCTTCACCTTAATACTTCAGGGGTCTTTTGGAATCATACCACCTTCTTCATCAGTTGCTTGAACCATTAGAATATAAGAACTATTAATGATGGAATTCTATGGCGTTTGATCTTGATTTCTCAAGAAATCCTCCAAGTAACGTAATCATTTGGAGTGAACATAGGTTGCTTCATTTAAGTACGGTTTTCCAAATCATGTTTGGTACACATATTACAGTTTCCATTTCGAGAATTATTTTTTTGATATGCAAATCCATAGAAACAGGTTATTTGATAAGAAAGTTCAAACAAATGAAGCCCAAGCTCTTATTGTTGGATCCTAAGATCAAAAACTCTATATATCAGTATTAATATATGTGGAATCTCTATTAACTGCCGTAATAAAACAACACCCAATACTTGAAGAATAACTTATGTTATTTAGACTATTCTTCACTCAATATATGGCACAAAACACATATACGATTAGATAAGAGCAAATCAAGTTGGCAAAACATGCAACCTCTAAACTAAACATGTATGAGGTACCTTTACTACGAAAGTTAAATACTATAACAATCTTGATCCTCTAAATTAGGTTTATGGTTAGCGGCAAACTACAACCATTGATTTACACATTACGGCGTAGCACGAATGTGTATTTTAATTGGCTACATTAAAGGAGAAAACAAATAAACAATATAGTAGTGCAAATCTTCATCAGTTGTAAGATCATGTTAGCACCACTACTGCTCAGAAGCAATTCATGATTTGTACAAAAAGAGAATTTATCACTAGATACAAATATTGATCGACTGTTGTAGCTTATCAATTGATACACAGTTAGTTCGAAGATACAATCTTTAGTATATAGAGTATGAATTCAGTAGTTGTACTATTTCAACATGAGCTTTGATTGACTTATTGACATAATGTTTTTGATATCTTCATCGTTCAATATACCAACAGTGATGGTGTTATCTGGTTCTCGACGATTACATAAAATATTAGAAGGGGTGAATCTACTCTTTTTGGATAAAAAGGTGGATGGGTGAATGAATTATAGATAATAACTTCTCGAGGAAATTCGCGTTATAATCTAAAAATTTTGTTTTGGCGCACAAAAGGTGAGGGAAATAACTATGGATTGGGAAGATTAATCGAGATGATGATCCAAGACGGTGTGGGTATGAAGGAATCGTCTTCCAAGCTCTCATGGGGTTATGCAACATGTGGGGCTAGGATTGGTATAGACTCGTGTATATGGAAGATTAATTGGGAGGACGATTTTTCTTCTAGTGGTGTTACTTGGTATATTGCCTACTCATGTGAACATACATACTAAAAGTAAAAACTCATGTGAACATACATACTAAAAGTAAACATAAATGACTTGTGAATATTGTTTGATATATTATTTACTCCTGACAGGTCTGCGGGATACAATTTGGTTCAAATACATTTAGAGAAAAGTAAACATAAATGACTTGTGAATATTGATTGATATATTATTTACTCCTGACAGGTCTGCGGGATACAATTTGGTTCAAATACATTTAGAGAAAAGTAAACATAAATGACTTGTGAATATTGATTGATATATTATTTACTCCTGACAGGTCTGCGGGATACAATTTGGTTCAAATACATTTAGAGAAAAGTAAACATAAATGACTTGTGAATATTGATTGATATATTATTTACTCCTGACAGGTCTGCGGGATACAATTTGGTTCAAATACATTTAGAGAAAAGTAAACATAAATGACTTGTGAATATTGATTGATATATTATTTACTCCTGACAGGTCTGCGGGATACAATTTGGTTCAAATACATTTAGAGAAAAGTAAACATAAATGACTTATGAATATTGATTGATATATTTGCCTACTCGTGTGAACTTAGATACTAAAAGGGTTGATTTGTCATGCATTATGTGTTTATTTTGTTAAAGTGAGTCAGAGACAGTGAATCTTTTTTTTTTTTTGGTGATTGTATGAGTATTAAATATGGTGAAGGATAGCAATATGGTCGACGATCGAGTGGCCTTTCAGTATTCATCCCTGCTAAATCATAAATAAAATGATTTGAAATTTCTAGTACAGTAATGAGTAAAAATAATTGTAGTCAGCGTGGTGATTTTGTTGGGGATAGATTATTAGGAGGATTCAAAATGGTAAGTTCTCATGTGTTTGTAATTTTATTTTGTTTAACTAGAGACTTGATACTCGTTCATTCTTTAAAAATCTACTACTAAAAAAAAGGATTTTTGTTTCAAAGAAAAACTTTATAATGAGACAAAGTGTGCAAAACATGTACAACGAAAGACACATGTCTTGTATGTTTATTTGTAAGAGTCAAAAGAAACCTGGCCGCAAATAAGGTCACTCTATTATGTTGTCTTTTCAATTATTTTTTGCCACCCATTTGAAAGAAAAAAACAAAATAGAACATGATGTTTTTTTAAGAATTATTAGACGTAAATAAATGAAAATTTCTAATACTTTCTCAATTATTCTAACAAATATTAATTATCTCAAATAAAATGGATATACAAATACTGAGGTTTAAATATAGCTATTCAATAAACAAAAAAGAATGAATTATTAGTAATTTTCAATTATTTTAATAGATTGTTTAGATTTGTCACTATTACATGTATTCTGTAAGGATCAAACATTTGGATTACACTATAGTTTCGAGATGAACAATTTGGAACACGAGGAAGCTGCATACTAGCATGCGACAGAAAGCAGTTTCGCATGCATGCGAAAATGCATGCATGCGAACAAAAGTCAAGCGAGTCGCGTATGCATGCGAAAGGCATGCGAGTCGCTCAGCCGAACGAAATGTTATGCGAATCGCATGCATGATGCGAATAACATGCATGCGAAATCTCCATGCGAAAACATGCAGACTTGTATATATTTGTACATACGAAATCAGTTAGA
>BJCO01362950.1:0-16993 GCA_018326465.1 Flaveria floridana
AGTGCTGCATATGGAAGTCTATGTTGGGCTGCTACTTAATAATTTGTGTGGTATGATTATTAAATTGAAGTTAGGCTGGGCGTACAATATTGATCTTGATTAAAGATACAAAACTTTGAAGGTTTCATCTTGATCTTTTGTGCAAATTGCAATTATAGTAAAATAGGAATTCTTTAGTGATTTTAAACAAAGACGAGTAGCACAAATTGAGGTGTCTACACTCTATAGACTACAATAATCTATATTATATATAAAGCATATGAGAGTGATATTTTAAAATACTATAAAACTAATAACAATTATTTTAATCAATGCATAAGATACAACCATTTTTTAGGATAAAATACTATTTATAATATTATTTACATATTACCCCTTACAATTAGTTACATAGTAACATTACACTTACTAACACTTACATAAAATTTTATATTATCTACCCATAAATCAAAAACACTTAATATGTTTTAAGATTTCAGCTAAATCTTTTAATCCATCACATTTAAAAACGTCAACTTAACCGGTGTTTTTTTAAACGTTTTGGTGTAAATTTTTTGCTGAACAGATCTGTATTTGATAAGGTACAATAAATTAATGCATATATGTACAAGTAGTCATGCAAAACCTATTTATTTGATATTTTTAAATTTTAGTTTAGAAAAAACATAATATACTTTTGTAAAACCACTTAAGAATAACAAAATATTAAGTGCACGTGACGAATGTAAAATAAAACACCGTCGCATTGTGTGGGCACTCTTCTAGTTTCATACGAAAAAGCTAGTGTCAAATAGGTCTTTAAAAAATAGGTCTTTAAAACTAACAAGTAAGCATTTAATGATTGGAATAATGGTACTGTGAAAAAAAAAAAGAAGTATGTTGCTAAAGAAAATTAATGAATAATAACATAAACATGTATCTTAAAACTGATAACTCAAACTAAAAGATGACGTTTAGATGTAGTACAATTTTATTGAATTACATACAACTATGTGAAATTACTTTATGCAAGATGTCTAAATTAACAAAATCTTTGACAAAATTGATGTCTTTCGTTGGCTTTTAAGTTTAATCATGTCTACAAATTAATGTTTCAATGATTGGAGCAATAAACAGAACATTTATGCAGGTGCAATAGTACGTTCATACGTACTGAAATCCAGCTCTAAAGCAACGGTTGAAACGGATTAGTCGTAATATACATTAAAAATAAGTATCTTATGAATATTTGAAGATAAAATGTTTATATAATACCTTTTACACATTTGACTGCTCTATTGTTATCATAAGAACTCAAATTCAAGAACATAATTGAACAAACTTATACCAGAGTATATGCTAAAGTTTTTATGGAATCTTGCATCATTTTAAATAATTCACATATAAATCAAGAAATCTTACATCGTGTCAAATAACTTGTATAGATATATCGAGGAATCATATGTCGTGTATGAAATAAAATTTTGTAAACATATATGACTCATATAGGTCTACATGAGTCGTGTAAACGAATCGTATCAGCTTAAATGAGCCATATTTCATGAAATTACACGTCTTGTTTGTTACTTAACGAGCCATGTTGTATGTAGATTTAACAACTTTATCATTGGCAAATTTTGTTTGGTTGATCCAAATCTACATGACACGTATCCATCATACAATTTTTATGCAGTATGTTCTTCTATCCTGTCGGGTGTCGGGTGTACCCCTAACAACCCCTTTTTTAAACAAGTCATTATATAATTTGAAAATCTATCTATTTTATATTTTAATCCATAAAAGCATACAATATTTCAAGTTCCCTTCTATGAGTCTTGTTTGAATTCAAATGAATAATTTTCATTTAATTTAATCTCTAAACAATAGTATCGAATTTATAATTAAGTTTTAATTTAGGAAAAATTACCAGATTGGCCATTTGATCAATCTGGTTCTGCCTAACAGCCTTTGACCAAGGTATTTACGAAAATGACCATGATATCGCCACGTGGCGACACAGATGCATGCGTATCGCCCACGTGATTTAAAGCCAGCGATACTCTGGCGATATGGATTGGACATGGTATCGCCCAGGCCCGGCGATACGCCGGCGATACCAGATGCAGTCCATACCGCCCAGCCCAAAAAAGGCACATTTCATCTAAAAAATTTTCTTCAAATTATTATTAGTATAATATACATAACATTATCTAAACTTCATTCACTATCCAAAAAAGACTCTTACTTTATTAAGAAATACATCTATGGATAAAAATCAATACTGTTCACAACCCGCTCCAAAACCGTCATCTTGGATCATGAGTAAATGGAGGCGTCCAAAGAATCAACACGAATCTTTTACTTCGAACGTTCAAACCCTTGAAGAAAACCCGCTCGAAAACCGTCATCATGCTCATGAAAATGTTCAAGCCAAACCATCTTCAGTACGTAAATGGATCATTTCAGATGATAAAGCAGAAAAATGGTCAACAAATTTATGAAGTTTTATAATAAAGGGGATGCACCTTTTTGTTATTCTGCTATCTTTTTTTCTACCAACAAAACTTGACAAAAATTTTTGGGGTATTTTACTCGGTTAGCGACGTAATGGTTATTTAACCGCAGTGGTAAACTTGTGTATACATTATTATTAAATTTACTTTTATACTTGTATTAATATATACATATTTATTCAGCACGTTGTACTGATTTTATTGTAATATTATGTATGATGTTTTTTTCTTCGTATTATTGTTTTAGTAATTTAATAGGTATTATTTAATGAATTTCACGTGAATAGACAGAAGAAAATCAGAAAATAGGTATTATTTTATAATTAAGTGAAATAATAATTGAAATTAATTACAAGGCGATATGCCGGCGATACGTATCGCCGGCCTTATTTTATTTTTTTTCTGTTTTAGTGATACCTAACTATGATGTATCCCTAGTAGGCGATATTAATTTTTTTTTTAATTTTTGTGCGATACGCAGGCGGTACATCATGTGTACGTATCGCCGGTTGGTTATTTTTGACGATATATCATGTTTTCGTATCGCCGGTTGAAAATATTGTGCCACTTGGCCATTTGAGATTGGTCTGTTATTTTAGTAAATACCTTAGTCAAAGGCTATTAGGCAAAATCAGATGGTAATTTTCCCTTTAATTTCCCTTTAATTTAAATTAACGATTTATTAAAACAAAACAAAAGGGCATATGTTGGGGGGCATGCCAATTTTTACAGTAAATAAAGCAAGAAAAAAGAAGAAATGAAAACTTGGTTGAGAGATGGCCACATCCCCTTGCTCCAACGACACACATATCTTCAACATTATATTATTTAATTAACAAGCTTTCCATTCACTCCCCATAATTTTAGCTTCTTATATATTATTGTTAATTATTTTATTATTATAATAATATAATCACGTTTTGTCTCCATGGTTACTATAAATTAATAAGCGAAACTGCGTTGCTCTTTGTAAGCCTCATAAACAACAATATTAAATTAAAGACTATCTTCATTAGGTAATCCGTACCCCTGAAAAGGACAAATTAGTGTCATGTCACATATAATGTTATTATTATTATTATTATTATAGTCATCGTTATGAACCAAATTAGCAATTGATTACTTACTTAAACCACGTATGAACATGAAATGAACAATGTGCATATGTTAATGCATGATGCACAAGTGAGTAAAGCATGCTCATTTTGGGTTTGCAAGTTTTCAACTCTTAAGGAAAAGGGAATACCAAAAATAGATAATACCACCTTCTAGTCAAGTGGAGCCAAACAATTTTGCTTTGCTTAAAGAGGAAATCAGGGAAATGATCAGAAATCATGTTAGCTAGGGAGCACAATAACAACTTTGACGGTCCACTCAACTAAAGTTCAATATTTGGTTGTCTACTTCACCCCCAATGAGTTTGTTTGTCTCAGGCCGTGAGTGACGTTATATCAATGTGAATAGAGTAGTAGAGAGAGGGTGCATTTGTGTGGACGAACCAATTCTTGAAGGACTATGAGAAGGGAAGAGGAAATATGTTGGTGTTCGTGACGAAGAGATGTTCTTAATAATTTTATTAAGGAACTATGGTTAAGCGTACACCAAACTCATACTATATACATTTTATTTCACATATTTATGTCTTATCGTGATTTATCAATAATATGACGGCTTCTTTATCCTACATGAATGAATAGATGTATGGAATGATAAACATTAAGTATGATACAAGTCTTGATGACAAGCTAGTATGTCATGACCTTAGACATTACAAGTTTGCCACTAGCTTTTACAATCATATGACTCCATTGTTCTCTTTTAACTACTCCATGAGACATGAGCATTTAATCTCCACCTCCCACTTTCAAATCTTTCTCTTCTGTTCATAATTAGAGTCTGAAAACCCTTGTGGGTTTATTTGTGTAGTATGATTCCACTTAGCTAGACAAGTGTTGGGGACCCATCACATACCAAAGTGTTTTCTTTCTTGCACTCCATCAAGATTCCTTTTACTACAGTTTACTGCAATATTTCTTATTCATAGTCTTCACTTCATCTCTCATACCTTTCAACAATTAACCACAATTAAGTATATCAAATCGTGGTTTAATGCGTGTGTATGTGAGAGAGATTACAAGTCAAACCCAATGGAAACTAGAGAGAGAAACTCACTAAATTATAATAACAACCCACCTCAATCCAATCAAGATTCATCTCCAAGATTGACTTCTGCAAATGAAACCCTAAATGATCATCATCATCTACATCAGTGTAACAACAGCTATCATGGGTTCAAGTTGCAAAGAGAGAAACTTGAACCACAAAGATCCATAAAGAACCCAAACCCACATCCCCATCAAGCTCCACAACCACCACCACCACCACCACCACCACCACCATCAATCACCGTGGCGGAACCGGTGGTTCGATATCGAGAATGCTTAAAGAACCATGCTGCGAACATGGGGGCTCATGTGCTTGATGGGTGTGGAGAATTCATGCCTGCTGGAGAAGATAATACCATAGGAGCATTAAAGTGTGCTGCTTGTGAATGTCACCGGAGTTTTCACAGGAGAGAGGTGGAAGGTGACTCAAGATCAAGTAATCAGGCGACCCATATGGCGCCACCGCCGCGTGCCGCCGGAGTTCATCTACCTCCGGCACCGGCGGCGTCAACTCACCGTCGGTTACACCACCCAACGCCACCGATCATGATGGCGTTTGGTGGTGTAAATGGAGCTCCGGCGGAGTCTTCCAGTGAAGATTTTAATATATTTCAGACTTACGCTGGTGTTCAACTGATGGGACGAACATCAAAGAAAAGATTTCGCACGAAGTTTACTCAAGAACAGAAGAAGAAGATGCTTGATTTTGCAGAAACAATTGGGTGGAAGATTCAGAAGCAAGATGAACAAGATGTTTTGAGATTCTGTAATGAAGTTGGTTTGAAGAAACAAGTGTTTAAAGTGTGGATGCATAACAACAAACAAGCTGCTAAGAAGAAATGACTGTAAGATTTGTAGAACTTATGCCAATTTTAATTAGCTAGAATCTTTGTTTTGAGAAAGGTTCTATTTATATGAACATAAATGCATATAGATGTACACATGTTTAATTTGTGATTATTAAGTCCACTTTACTAGCATTCATGTTATGTGTTTTATTTGATCTTTGGTACTTCCTTAATATGATGAACAAAACCACTGAAGCTAGTTTATAATCTCATAAAAAATGAAGTGCTAATTAATTAATTACAGCTGAACCTTATTTGATAGTCAACAGTAAAGATATAATGAATAAAAATAGGATAAAGGAGAAGTATATGTGCATTCTTTGTGGGATAATTTTGGAGTCGAATGGGTCATGTCGGATAGGTCAAATCTGATGGGTCAAGTCATGGGTCGAATGGGTCATAATAGAAGTTTGTTTGCAGTTTTTATTTGTGTTGTGTCTAAATGTTAGTGGATCAAAAACATGGGTTGGATGCAAAATTAGTAGGAGATAGTGTGCACTAGTTTTGTTCAAGTATGCATTGCTATTTAAGTGTAGTAGATTATAAATGAAAGTGTCCTTTAAACAGTAAATTTGGGAGTTTTCCTGCATTTTTATTCCTTAATTCTTGCATTTGTGTGAGTAGATTGATTGTATTTGAGTGTTGAACAAGGGTTGTGTCAACATGTGGTATCTGAGCTTTTAGACTCATACCATTCTTCGTAGGAAGAAGAGGAGGATGATCGTGACTATATATGTTGCGATCAACAGAAAGATTTAATATCAATACAGCAATAATCAAAGCAATATAGTAAGATCTGAGAATTGAGAAAGAGAGAAAGAAATACGGCAGTATAGTCGACAAACCAACAAGAAAAAAACCTGAAGCAAGTTACAGCCAGAAGAATTTGCAGCCGAAAGACAGCCAGTGGTAATGGTTCATGAGCAAGGTAATGTGTCACTTCAATGCCTTAAATTGACCGAAACAAACTATACATCAATATGGCGATCTTAGTCAAGATGATACTAAGGGCATATGGGCTTCAGGAGGCGATAAATATGGACACTGGAGCATTCATGGAAGAAATGAAGGATTACACCACAAAAGCCATATTTTTCAAACCCTTCCGGAAGTATTTTTTTGTAGGTTGCTAACATAAGGATGCTAAAGATGTTTGGAAATCGTTTCGGTATGATACTTAGTAGTCGACTGAATCCAAAAGGCATGTTTGCAAACTCTTAAGAGCGAGTTGAAAATGCTAAAGATAAAATTACATGAGACGGTCAATGATTTTTCAGGTAAGAAATAGCACATTGGCTAAATTTAAGTGTCTCGTTTCAAGCCTTGAAGAGAAAGTGATTGTGAGAAAACTTTTAATTTGATCCTAAGGAAATATCCATCAATTGTTGCTTCCATCAAGCAATATTTAGAAATTGAAACCATGCCTTATGATTTATGAAGAAGTGGGAAGACTCAAGGCACATGAAGAACGAGTCAAAAGTCATGATGAGAAAGGGAATATCAAGGTTGTTTTTTTATGGCTAATGAGGAAAATAGTTGTGAGCACGATGAGAGACAACATGGACAGGAAAGAGGTCGAGGAAGATGATTTGGTATAGGTAAAAGGGACATGGAAGAGGCTAGGGTTGAAATGACAAAAGCGGTATAGGTTTTAGGAGCGTGGGATGTTTAATAACTTTGCATATTAGTACACAAAATGGAACGACAAGGAAAAAGGAAGTCAAATTGATGTAAGATGATGAACCAACAGTACTTTGAAGTAAGAACCGATATCAATATTAAGAGGGGAGAATGTTGGTATAAATTTGTTGTCGAATGGGTCATGTCGAATAGGCCATATAAAAAAAGTTCGTTTGCAGTTTCTAGGTTTTTAAAGATGATTCTATGTAGTTTTAACATGATTAGATTTACATGTTTTTGGGTACTCAAATAAACTTAAAAAAAAAATTAAGAAATACAATTAACCAAACATTAAAACCATATGATGTTAAGATATACGAAAATAAACTTAAAAAAAAATTGTTTCATCAAAAGATAAAACATTATAAAATTAACGTCTACATAGATTTAGCATTATAATTAAATAAAATATTAATTAAAGCATCAAAATTTACTTAGTTAAATAGTAAAAAATAACTAGTAAAATAATAATAGAAATAGAAAAATTAAAAAGCAAAGGTAAAATTTAATAAATTAAAATATAAAAATATCTAATTAAAACGGAAAAAGAACATAAAAGGAGATAAGAACCGGGGGGTGTAAGGCTTGTACTCCTGTTGTACGTAAGGGAGGAGCATTACAACCATTCCACCAAGCAATGGTTTGTTTTCAATTCCGACATATTTTTATTTATATTAATAATGAGAAAAAAGACGATATGACAGACCATTGTCGGGTGGGTTAGTACTATTCACTCTTCATGCCTTTCACTATATACAATTTATGTTTTATAACAAATTATCCATTTGAAAATTAATAAACTTGTGGTTGTGTGTGTCGAGCCTGTGACATCGTTTTCAACTGCCGATGTGCTTGCCACTTAGGTTATTAGAATTAAATGTTACTATTCATGATTGATAATAACCGGGTAAAAAGACAACTAGATTGGAGTACATGATATATATTGATTGTTGGTGTGCTAAAAGCATCATGAGTGATAATATTTAGGGCTTCAAACAAACCGAAAAATACGAACGAGACTTTGTCATGTTTATTTATTAAAAAAAATATGTTCATGAAATGTTTATAAATATTTATTGAACAAGATTTTTTGTTCGTATTCATTTATTAAATAGATAAACACATTCATGAACTAATTAAGAATACTTATTAAACTTAAACACACACAAACAAATATTTATAAATATAACCAACCATAAATAAACATTCATGAACTCAAACAAATACAAACGATTATTATAAACCCATTAGAAAATTTTAAAAATAAAAGAAAACAAAAATTTTGTAGAATATGTGATGACAGACCGCAATCAATATTCATAAAGGTCAGCCGTAGAAAGGCAATCGGGGAGAGAATCTGGTGTTGGTAGAGGATCGCTACCACAATCGATAACAATCTACCAAAAGTGGGATAAGGATCAACCAGGTGATGACACGAGGTAGCTTAATAGTTTGCTACAGATGATATGGATCAAGTTGTTGCCCAACTTACAAAGTCTATAAGCCTCATTTGACAACCACACTACCGAAAGATGAATACGTTTAATATTTTCGAAACCAACAAATGATTTAATAAATTGAAAATTACATTTGTATTTTAAATATATTTCAATGCACACATGTACTACAACAAGTAACATTTAGACCATAAGTACATATAAAGTTTTGTCAAGTTATATTTTGGGGATTGATGAAAATCCTATACCGGAGCCATTTCGAATATTATACTGATAATAATGATTTGGATGGTACAATTATTATTTTGTTTGATAAAAAGAGCAGTATATATGGAGGGTGAACATCATTATTGAAATAGACTGCTAAATGTGTAGTTAGCATAAATTTATGTTTAAACTATCTATTTATCTTATGTATAATAATTTGTGTTTATTAGATGTACCCATCAGCTTTTATACTGATGTATTTTTTGTATAAACCTTTCAGGTAAGCAGGACTAGATTAGCCAGGAATAGGTGCGGGAGAATGACAAATCCTAGGCATAGACTATATCTTGTGCTATGTTTTGAAAATATGTAATATCAACTTGGTTAAATCATCATAGTTAAATGATGATATTGAAAATACAGAGATTTCAAATCCTTATGATTATACGAAAATTAAAAACGAAAAGACTTGTTTTATAAAAGATTATTTCCGCTGCATGAAACTTTAAAATCACAGATAAACAAATAAAAACACATGTACCAATCAGTCACTTGTAGAGCGTCCTAAAGCTAGGATGTGATGATTACATTTTCATGTAGGGTTATAGTAAAAATGGTATTTAATCTTATCTAAGAAGCATTTTGAGATTGATATATGTTCTTCTATTATTTTAAAAGGGATCGTATTTTGTTATTGCCTCATATACGTCTGTATCTAATAGGTCATGTTATTGTGTCAAATATCTATTCATGAATATTTTTCAAATTCGTTTTATGTTTTAGATAATTTCATATTATTTTTATTATAGGGTTTTTCAATGAGATTGGTTATCAACGTGTTTTTCAAAACTTATAGTGTTTAACACAATGAGCCATTTTATCATTGTATTTTATATAATATATAAACTTGATATTATCTTATCATCATTTTTACAACTAGAAGTACACAATAATCTTATTAATGTATTTTACAAAACTAATAGTGTTCAAAATAATATAATGACGAGCAAAAAAGACAATGAACCATTTTATCATTATATTTTTATATATTTTATAAACTTGTTGTTATCTTATCATTATGTTTTATAATTGGAAGTGCAAAATGATATTATTTATTCATGTGTTTTTGAAAACTTAGAGTGTTTAGAATAAAACAATGACAAACAAAAAACACAATAAGTCATTTTATTATTGTGTTTATATTTTATACCGTTTGTGTTGTTTTGTCGTTTTTTAATGCATTATATTAATTAGTTGTTAATTTATCATTATGTTTTACATATTACAAATACACAACTGTGTTATTTACCATTACATTCATTTAGAGTTTAACCATTTTAGAAGAACACAATATTATTTAAAAAACACAACAACTAACAAAAGAACACAATAAATTACACTAAATATACAATGACGAGCAGAAATCATATGGTGCTTAAAAACGTAAAAGAATATTATCTTTTTATATAACGATGTTATACTTGTTTTAAAGATAAAAAATGCTTATTTTTATTAGATAAATTTATATTAAAAAATATCATATATAAAACTTATGAACGTTTAAAAAATGAGAAAACTTGAAAAAGAAATCAACAATTGTAACAATGCCTAAAATACTAATCTAACAAACTTTTTTCCTACAATTGGTATCAACTATTGATGAAGAAAATTAATGTTTAAGATTACTTCTTATACCTTTTAGATTTAAAACCCTTTACTTTTTAACTCTTTTCCTATATACTCATTTTAGAATAAAATCGACATTTTTTTAGTTATAAACATTACACAGAATTCACGAGAATATAAAAAGTACTTAACATAATTATCTGAACATACTATATAAATATAATATATCTTAACTAATACAAAATTATAAAATTGTCAAGGTTTAAAATCAAGTGAAATTGAAATGATCAAACATGAATGTTGGCGGAACCATACAATAACCCGTTTTTCATATTTTTGAAAGTAAAATCACTAAAAGAATTTAATAAAAAAATATTTAATGAGAACACAAACAAACGAACATAAATGAATGATGTGTGCAGGTATATATACATACATACATACATACATATATAATGATTTTTCCACACCACTTAGTTTTAAATTTATAGAAATAATTTTTGCCTCAAACCTAAATCACAAGCAAATAAGCACGTGTTCCTATTGTATATGTAGCAACGCCTTGGCAAGAAAAGTATCAATCCAAAGAGACTTTAGTTATTAATAGTAAACTTTTCTTATTATCTACTGACAATTATAGATAATTTGTTTTTTTTATTTCAAACTAAAATAAACATAAATAATAAAGATATATAGAAATCACAAAAGATAATCAAAGCAAAGATAATATTCTCTTAGACTTTGAATCCATCTATTCAAGCAATGACAAGATACATAAACTCATGACATGATCATTTTATAAACGTGTAAGATAAAAATCGACTAGACTCTCGTTAAGGTTACCTAATCATATGACTATTTACAAAGTTAAAATAATGTTAACATAGTAACTACGCAAAGTCATTATATGAAGATCCAGTGATACAATTATGTCGAATATATATATGAACTAAACTTCTATCAAGGTTATTTAATCTCATAATCCATTGGAAAACTAATACAATAAATACATACCAACCACCTCAAATCACGTAATGAAAATAACATCCTGAAGTCCTCCAACTAATTAATATCATACCATGAATATATAAATTATAAATTGATGCTAGTAAATCATAACTACACATACATAACCATACAAGATATCGCTAACGAATGTAACAGATTTTCCAAACATATAAACATGGATGTCCACTTGAATAACAATCATACATGATTAGTCCCCATCCACCATTTCTAGTCCAATGCCATGAATAAACATGCATATTTATGAATAAATACCCTAACACATATGATTTTCCAACATAATATGGTAAAGATACCTACAAGATTTATCGTATAATCAAGTCAAACAAACACACGTAACCATTGAAGAAGAATAAAAAATATGTTAAAGTCATCAGCATAATCATCATAAAAAATCACATGAACATCATCAAAGTTAGCTATGATTCATCTAATCTTAGTAAATCAAGTGTTTTAGCTCATGTTAATTACAAAAACACCTAAAACATGAAAATATCTTGATAAGTCTAACATATCTATAAAAGTATTATTATACGTAAACATACACTTCTCACAATCATTCATCAATGCATAAAATTGCACATTCTAGTTTGCTTCTTACTAAAATTAAACGAAATAAACAAATACAATGATCTTTTTTTCCTCTCTTGTTTTCTTAATTTTTTTCATTTTTTCATTTTTTTCATTTTTTACTTATTGTTTTCTTTTTTCTTGAACATAACTTATAACAATAGAAAAATAAGAATAAGTATAATACAACAATGTAACTTGGTAACACAACTTTGACCACTAACGTAAACCGGGTTCTAACACATTGGTTTAAAAATAAAAAGTTACTTTGGCTAGGTGGGTTTAACTTGTGGGTAACAACACAAAAAGATGGTAGGCTTAACATAGCGATTAGTGATAACAGAAAGGTAAGGTAAAAGGAACATTGAATATATATATTATTTAAATTTAGTGATAACATAAAGGTAAGGTGAAAGGAACATTGAATATATATATTATTTAAATTTGTTATAAATGGATATACTTCCATTAATATATTTTTCAAACTCATAGTATAGATCGAAGACACTATAATTTTTTTTGACAATGTTTTTTATAGATTATATAATCTTTTTGTTATCTAATATTGTGTTTTACAATTAAAAATACCCTATAATGTTATTTTATCATGTATTTTTTAAAATTTATAGTGTTCAAGTTAACATAATAACGATCAAAAAACACAATGATACATTATTATTTTGTCATTGTTTTAAAGTATAGATTAATTAGTTTTTAATTTATTATTGTGTTTTTATATATATTAGTTAAAGTTTATCATTTAAGAAAAATACAATAATATTCAGAAAAACCATAAAAACTAATCAAAATACATAATGAAATGCATTAAAGACACAATGATAAGATATGAGCTTAAAACTTTAAAAAAATTATTATATTTTAATATAACAATATTGTATCATTTAAAAATTAAAAAAACAATTGTTTTTATGTTGTAATTATTATAAAAAATAATATAGTGCATAAAAGTTATGAACATTTAAAAGAACAGGGGAATTTACAAAAAACAGCAAAAGTGACTATTGCTAAAATACTCCTATTTGATCTCAACCATTGATTTAAAAGATTGATGGCTGCGATCACTTTTTACATTTTTAGTTTTAAGGTCCTTTTTATTTGAATTATTATACATAAACTTGTCTCGCAATGAATTGTCTAAACAAGTTTAAAAATAAAAGCAACACAACACTCAAAAGTCAACAAAAATATTAGCAACCAATATAATATTATCAAAGGATGTTAAAAGGCACAAAAAGGTCACGAAAACAAAGGATATATGTGTAAGTGTAAGAACACACATAATAGTAATTTCTTCGACTTGCTACACTAACTAGATACTTCATGATATTTAATTACAACAATTCGTCGGCTTCTCACAATCTTGTGATTCCAAAAACATAATCATGCATAATGATCTTAAATATAAGCGAATAGATGCATATTATTGAAAATCTTGGCGGAAAATGAAGAATTTTCACCTGTAATGAAAGTAAGTTTGAAGACATGGAAATTTTAAACCTTTTAACCCCCATCCTCACATTATGTATCGTCCCCAATGCACACAATAGTAATTTAAGGCAAGAAAGGAAGAGAAAAACTATCTTAGCTTAATAGACAATGAAATGGCTATAGAAATCCAAGAAAGATGTGAAGTACCCCATGCATTCCTTGTAGCTCACAAGCGAAGATATCTATCAAACTCTAAGAAAAAAGTGAGTATAATCATGTAAGATAGAAAGAAAAAAACAAAAACATCAAATAAATGAATACTAAATGTTTTAAAAACTCGGGTTTCTTGTCGGAAGCGCTCATTTTTTTAACAAGTCATTAGCTTGACTCGGCCCTATATTCACGTAATCGAAGACAAGTGATGAAACAAATTAACGAACTGGTGGCTTATGATACTTGAAACCCCATTTGGCCGGTTTGATTTAGTGTGTTTACCATTATTTCATGAGGAACACATTGGTAAATGCAAACATAATGCAGCGACCATGCCACTAACAATTATATTTGCACTGACCAAACCTGATACAACTTATGTAATGAAGGAAGAGATCATCCAAAGAATATGTTTTTGATTTTCTATTCTTGTAAACTGATGGCGTGCCTTCAAAGTTGGTTGGTGCATAAAGTAGTTTGCCCTGTCCCACGACTCGTTTGATTTATGTGACGAATCATCATAGTGCTCGATTACGGGCCAGTTGTCTTTGGTGTAAAGTTGAAGATTGGATATCACCACCATCATTGGATTGTTAGTGAACCCATTTGTTTTCACATCTTCTTCGCTGTGAGATTCTTCCTTGATTACCATGACTAATTTCCCATACAACAATGCTTCTAATTTATCAAGATCACCAACCTAGTCGAACCATCCTTTCTTGCTGTCCATAAAGGGTGTGGTCACCACTTTATCTCTAAACTCATCCTACCTATATGGAATATATAATGTGGTTCACGATCTCCATTTCAATTAAGCTAGGGAAAACCATTTCCATTCTCTTCATGAGCTCATCCTTTGGTTTTTGATCCTGTTGTGATTCTTGCATCATATCATCCTCATATATAAGATAATTTTGGATATATAATGAATCCATATGGATCTATATTGGTCAACACACGAGGGTGAATAAACTGTAGCCTAGCATAATTGAATCCATACTAAACTGGAGGTGAACTTGTCTTGTATTCATTATTGGCTCTTGTTCTAATTCCTGCTCTAACAAATCAATAAATGGAACAATATGATGGGCTTCACTTCCATCCTCTTGTTTCAAATCAGTGTTGCAAGATGGACTCTCGCATAGAATGCATGCATAGAGCTTATTGAATTCAAGACTTAATGAATCTAATACATGACCTCGTTTAGTGAGTTGTTCCTTAACATTATCTTGATTACAAGTAGTGCTTAGTTGTGAAAACATATCAATTCCTTGTTGTAACATCTCAATAATGATGGACGGAGCTCGGTTTGGAACGGTGGTATAGTAGTGTGTTCAAAGGACTACGGATAAGGATATAGTTCTTCATAATAACCTCTAGGACACCCCGCTGATAGTAACAATCTTATGTATAATAGGGTTCTCCCCAAGTCTCGAACCACAACTCTATGCGAGAATGCGACATGACCATGTCAGTAGTCAAATTTTAAAAACTTTATTTATTTCTTCAGTTTTTTAATCAAAATCACTAAGTCACCATCGAAGCCCACAAAATTTATATAAAATACAATTTAAGTGTCACTCCAAATGAATTTGAAATAAAAAAACATTTAAAACGGGGGACAATATGCATTTTTAACATGTAAAATTTTAAGCACATCAATGATCACATTACCAAACGTTCATGAATATAAATGAACGAACTCGAATATGTTCGTGTTCATGTTAACTAAACAAACGAAATTCCTTGTTCGTGTCCGTGTTTTTAGTAAAAAAAATTAAATATTTGTTCATGTTGAACTGCTCCATGAACGTTTGGTTCGTTTGGAGCCATAATTGTATTCTAGCACCTTGTAAGTTTAATTAACAAAACTTTGTCATTCACTAATAAAAAGAAATATTATATATGATGCTAGAGGGCGGACCTTGGAGCAACTGGTAAGGTTGCTGCTTTGTGACCTTGAGGTCATGGGTTCTAGCCGTGGAAACAGCCTCTTGCATAAAATTGTGCAAGGAAAGGTTGCGTACATCAGATCGCTTCGCGATCCGGCCCCTCCCCAGACCCTGCGCAAAGCGGGAGCTTAATGCACTGGGTACGCCCTATTATATATGATGCTAACTTTTTATATTTCTTATCATTTATAAAAATCTTTAGGTAATAGTAACCATGACATAGTGGTTTATAATGTTCTACTAAACTCATTCGAATCATTTAAAGTTAACTTCAATTTTATTAGGTATCTATTTTACATCATTGATAATTTAAAAGTTAAATACATTTATAATAAGAAATTTCAATTGTAATCTTAACTACTATATAATGTATATTGAATGGGCAACAAGGTAATTTCCCTATCCCGGTAAGACGCGCCCCTTGCCCTACTCCGACCCCCTTCCGATCGTCCTTCCGATCGTCGGTTACTTCAGCTACCACTCCCACTGTGGATACGTTACCAGGGACTTATCGCAACCCCACTTCAATGCCCTACCCCTTCGACTGCGGTGTTGTGTTGTCCCATTCACATATGGCCGAATTCCCCCAATCGGGTTACCGTTCGACGCTTGTGACTACTCCCCTACGATTTCCGGTAAGGGTGTCATTCCCTGTTTCACTTATTTTTTCACATTTATTCTGTGGCTAAGGTGTCGCCTGTTTCCCCCAAACCAGGTACGCACGGCCACGGTTCTTCACAGCTCACAGTACTTCTTCGGTTTCTGGATGTTTTTGTGTATCATGATATGATGCAATTAGTGGTTTGTTTGTTTCCTATGAATGATTGTTAAGAAACGTGCAGTTAGGTTGCTGTTTTTATGTTGTATATATCATCATATGCTGGAATTAGGTGCTTGTTTCTTTGTTATGAATGCTAACGTGTGTGTGTGTAAGTCTGTTATGAATGTTATTATTGAAGTACAATGGTAGGCGTTACTGGTGCTTGTTTTTTATTGAATTCATCGCTAGACAAGCATTTGCTACCGATTTCAAGGTAAAGTTGCAATTTTAGTGTTAGATTTCTTTGTATTAGTTAAGTTGCGATTAAGCTTGTGAGTGTTCTTTTTGTTGTTATAACGTTAAGATTTTGTAAGTATTAGAAGCTGAATTGGGGGTGGTGTTGTTTCTAGGGTTATTGAGAAGAATGAGTTAATGGTTTGTTAGGAATTGGGGTTACCTTTTTGTTATAAATCTTCAATGAATGTGTTTGGTGCATTGTAGAATGTTTGCGAATGAAATAATCGGGTCTATGGGTTATTTTTCTAAAG
>BJCO01362951.1:0-22326 GCA_018326465.1 Flaveria floridana
GCTAATTCTATAGTGTAACTAGGTTCCATATCAACTAAGGTTACATCTAGAAGTTTAATAAACTTGGTAGAAACAAAGCTCTTATCTACACCGGTATCAAACAGTATAGAAGCAAAACAACCATTCAGAGGAAACATACCAGTAACCACATTCTGCTCATTTCTTGCCTCACCAGAACCAATCACAAAAGCACAACCTTTAGCACTGTTTCCATTAATACCCTTGTTTCCATTCCTCAGCTATGGGCAATCCTTCCTATAGTGGTCCTCCTTACCACATTTATAACAACCCCTAGGTGTTTCTTCTGGTCATTGCTGTTGAGGATGTTGCTTAGTCTTCAGTTCACCCCTGTAGTCCCTAGCAATATGACCCGTCTTGCCACATCTTTGACAGCGAAAACGACCACACTGTCCATAATGATGGAAGTTGCACTTGTTACATTTTGGGTTAACAACATAGCCACTTGATCCTTGACCACTGTTGTTGTTCTGGTTGTTGTTGGTGAAGTGACTGGATGAATCAAATTTCTTGGTTTGTTGCTGAGGCTGATTTGTGTTGGAGGACTTGCCAGGTGCACCATCCCATTTTCGCTTGTTATCAGACGAATTAGTTGAAGTTCTAGACTTAGGCAGTGTGCCTTGAGCTACTGCCTGACCAGTAAGTTTGTGAGCCGGATGAATCACTTGCTGAATAGTGATTGGATCTACAGCTATAACACTAGCTTGAATTTGAGGAGCTAACCCATCAATGTACCTTTCTATCCTCTTGTAGGCCGGGGTCACCATTTGAGGACATAAGGTAGCCAACTCATGTGAACGAGTTGTATACTCCTCTATTTCAGATCCAACCATCTTTAGGTTCCAAAACTCCATTTCTAGTTTTTGGATTTCATTTCTGGGACAGTACTGTTTCTTCAATAGTGTGTTGAAGTCTTCCCAAGGTATGTTGTTAGCAGCTTCCAATCCTAGAGTCTGAACTTGGGAATTCCACCAGGTTAGAGCAGGTCCTTCCAAAGTGCCAGAAGCATACTAGACACGATTCTCCGCTGGACAATTACACATTGCAAAGGTGGATTCCAGCTTCTCAATCCAACGGAGGAGGGTAACAACACCCACAGAACCCTTAAAGGAGTGAGGTTTGCAGTCCATGAACATCTTGAAAGTGCAGACTGGTTGACCTGGAATGAGAGGAAACATATTAATGATTTAAGGATTGTTAAGTAGAGTATCACATGATTTGATCCAAAAGATCTATTTGATAGAGGTTTACCTCCTTGATTTTTGTTCTGGTTGGTATTGTTGTTTTGATTTTGGTTCCTGGCATGTTCGTATGCTGTAAGCGCTTCAGCAACACGCTCATTTATGATGGCATCAAGCTCAGCTTGCTTCAGGTTAACATTTCCTCGTCGACTCGGACGTCCAACTCTTCGTCCAGGCATGATTCTACATATTCACAATACACATACATGAGATAACATATATGATCATCATAATGTACAAGGTAAATAATCATGCATTTCATATAACCATAACAGTCAATATTCAAATATTAATCATTGATTAAAATAAATTTTAAAGAGTACAATGTATTCAAATCAAACCATCAAAATTTGAAATATATCAGTTAGATGGGAACACTCTACCCATCTAGGTGTAATATGAAATAATGCAAGAACTGAAATCAAAATAGAACAAAATGCAAGGTAAGCAGAACATCAGACATCAGCAGGACATGACAGAGCCGCCTTCATAAACGGGAACGTCCACTGGTGCCTCTTCTGGTTCTTCCTCTGGTGCCGGGTCATCCTCGATCTGGAGTGCAGCTAACTGTGCTTCCAAACCTATTAGTCTCTTATTTGTCTCTAAGTTGCGATGATCCTACTCGTCCATGCGATCAGAAAGTGCCATCACGTTACTAATCAAAATTATAATGCCCAGTAATAGACATCGACAGTCTCTCCTAAAGTTTCTCCACCTGCAAGCGTAGCTGCTTCATGTCATATTGTAAAGTAGAGTTCTCATCAGTGAGTGCTCTAATGTGTCGTTGCTCAGTGTCTAGTGTAGCAACTAAGGCTGTAACAGCTCGCTCGAGGGGAACATCAAGAGAAGGGAGAGTAGATGCTGTAGAGGTTGTCGATGACCTAGTCCTAGGTCTAGTAGTAGCTAGGGATGGAACGCGCTCCCTATAGATCATACGGTCTATATAAGTAGGATAGTACTCCCAGTCGCGTGGAGGATCGAGCTCAGGTATCGCAAATATCTGATCACAGTCCATCTCCTCGTGAGAGTATGGTAGTCGAGGCCAGTCAGGTCCTCTATCAGGTACGGGAGAAATGGCAGGCTCAGAACAAACTGGTCTTTTACCTAGGGCTCGCGAAGAAGATACCATGTCTGTATTTCACGTCATAGAATTGAGTCCAACCAAGTAATACATCAAGTAAGCAAAACTGAGTAATCTACGTGTTTGTAACTAATGCAATCTAGCTATAGTCTAAAATGCAATGCATATGAATGCTCATTTTAGTTCGCTATAACTGGAGCTCTGATACCAATCTGTCACACCCTCAAAAACCACTAACGGTGTTTTACCGTCAGGCGTGTGACACACCAGGATCTCAGATAGCACCAGTTGCACCAGACATGATAATTACAAAACATCACATTAAGTAATTAGAGTTTTAAATCAACCATAAGTGTTTCAAACTTGCGGAAGCATTTTGAAAACAATAAGTCAACGATAAACCATGTCAACATAAGTCTAAACCATAACAATTAATAACGTTTGACAAAATATATTGTTTGAAATGTAATGTATGCCATGAATGCATCACTAGCTGAGTCCTTAACTTTGTGCATTCGTGTGACCTGAGAAAACATGCTAAAATGTGTCAACATAAAGTTGGTGAGTCCACAGGTTTAATCAACAAGTAATGTGTCAAAAAGCGTCTCATATGGTTTAGTATATAAAACATATTGATAGGTAGCTAGGCTATAAATAAGTTACTTAGTGTTTCAAAGCGAAGCTGACTGTGTGTGTTTAGTGCCTTTCCACCACGTCTATTACAGACTGTGGCAATCGTTAGGTCAATTAGGCACCCGTTCTACTTCCAATCAAGCTAGCGCGACTAGCCCGTGTGGGGTTTGTCAAACCCAGTAGTACTACTCAGAATTAACTCGCTAATCCCATTACTAATGGTTCGATACTGTAAGGACTTTAAAATGTGTCTCCACTAACATAACAGGCGATATCAATAATACTGGAAACCATAACAAAAATAGTGTTTGCATGTTTTCTCCCCCGAAAAGGAAAAAATATAAAATGGGGCCGTGAAAACTCACTTAATTGCACATCAACGAAGAAACAAAAGCACAACGATTAGGGTTTTTCCGATTAACCTGGATTACAATTAAAATATAATTAATATTAATTATTAATTATAAACATAAGAGTTCGGTTTCGTGTTCACGACTCGGTCATGGTATCGGTCGTCGATATTTTCCCATTCCCAAACAAGGACAAAACCCAATCATTCACGCATTCACTTGACTATACATAAAAGTTCATCTTTATACACACACACACACACACAGATATATATATATATATATATATATATATATATATATTTAACACATATCATAATAAAATATTACATGTTCACTCCAATACAAAATGTATACCTACCCACTCATGAACCCATAATAACCTTGTATTTACATACACTCATTAACATACTCACCATGCACACTTGCTCAAATGACGGCAAAAATCCTCATTATATAATATATAACATATTATTCAATATATATTTTATATACCAACATAATGTAAGCCTCACAAAAAGAATGCAAGTATACCACACCTATACATACACACACAAGATCTCACTCACGGTGCACACCCGCTCACACATACACAAATGAAACACCACACCCATATGAATATATATATTTACAATTACCTACACACGTACATATTTATATGCATTCATACCCTCCCCCCATGCGCCCAACTAAACACATGCACAACACTCATGCACATCCATGCGCCTAAATCAAATGCACAACCCTATGCACCCCATGCGCCTACATGTGAAATTCACCCCCTTCCCATCCGCCCAACACTACCACTAGCAAAATCCTATCCCCTATGCGCCTGGCCCACTCGACCCTCTAACATATACATACACACATCACCGTAATAGGTACATACATACATGCAAGACCTAATGCGCCTGCATGATTACCCCGCGATCGCACCACATACATAGTAAACTGTACATACATGTTAAGCAACATACGTACGTGCACACACCTACCTCTTCTTCGGTCAACACCCCAACCGAAACATACATACATACGGGCACACATGCAAAACAACAACATACACATTCATACGCACACGGCTACTTGTATAGACATACGTACAACCAAGAAAACATAGACATCCATACTTTAAGGCAAGTTATACACTCACGGGCAGAACATATAACAACATCCATTCATGAATGAGCATCGACACAACCATGTACATGCATACATACAACCCCATGCATTCCAGCACACCAACACCCCAACAGAAACATCCATCGAGAAAACCGTACAACCCATGCCCAAGACCGATCCCAACCGAAATGATTATATACCCCGAACACACTATGCACCCGTACACACCCAACCCTACACCACGCATGCCACAAGAACACACACAGTAAGTGGAACACGTTTGCATGCAGGTACGTAAGATTAACCCACTAACACCGCACCCGAAACCGTAACCAAGATCAAACGCTCAAAACGAAAGAAGTGACATTCCTGTGGATGGTCTCGTGATTGCCGGTGAAGAAAATATCACCACAAGGCTGCTCACGTATCACCAGAAGTTGCTCTAGTGTGGGGAGGATGCTGCCGTTTTAGGGTTTCAGTGGTATGGGGTCGAGAGAGAAAGTGCCGAGAGGGTGGGGGTGTTTGGAATGGATTTACGGGATGGGAGGGGGGTTGGTTATTAAATGGAGTTCAAATTTTGCCACTTTACATTTAGGCCCCTCGACTTCACCTACATTTCATTATTAAGTAAATTGGATTTGGTTAGTAAAAATTTAATTGTGTTTAGTTGGTGTTTAGGGTTAATTAATAAATAATATAATCATGTAGTAAATGTTTAAATTATAAAACATATGCTAGATAATAGTAATGAATTTGACCTGAAAACTCGAGTTGTCACATCATCCCCTTGTTGAAGGAATTTTCGTCCCGAAAATTTAGGACATCAGGTTAGTATAGAACGCCAGATTTAACAATAATGATAGAAGAGTGATCATAACTTTACACGTGGTAAGGTTTCTTAGATTTCTGAAATAAATCCAAAACACAGAACGATAGGTTTCACGAGAGTTGTGACACAAAGCATAAAAATAAATACAACTAGGGATACTTTATACTACATCCTACAGCCGGCTATACTTTGAAAGCCAGCTGGAAACACTGATCAAGACAATAAGATCAATGTAGAGTGGAAAGGCAGATTATCTTTTGGCTAGTGACTATGATATGGCATAGCTCACATCCTAATATATTATAAAAAAGATAAAATGTACAAAGTAGAAAGTTATAGACTCAAGACCTTAATCTACAGTTGCAAAAGCATGGACCTTTTCACCAACTTATACAAGTTGGTGAGTCTTCAGAGTTGCATCAGAAAGTGGGTCAGCTTTATGCAAAAGTTGATCAGAGAAAGCATGACTTCTCTATCTTCCAGAATAAATCAGTCTTCACTTTATTGACTTTTGGAAGACTTTGTCTTTGAAGCTTTGGAATACTTCATCTTTGGCTTTGGAAGTTTTGGTCTTTGCGTTTGGAAGATTTTACACTTGGAATATTTTCTATGTAGGTGTAAAACTTCTGAATTAACTTCTAACTTGTACGTAGTGCATGCATGCTTGGAAGCTCTTTGGTTGCATCAGCTTTTTAATATAACCTTACAGCATGTCATGAGAAGGTACTATGAGTGTTTGAGGGATCCTGACTAAATGATGAAGAATGAAATGGTCTTGATCCTAATGATAACAGTAAATATTTGTGTAATCTCCTCTATTTTGGTAGCATCAGCCTAGGGGGAGTTTGTAAGGTTTACACTTAAAGGCTGATGCAACCAAAGCAACCAAAAAGCTCTTAGCATGCATGTATGAAGTACAAAGTAAGATACTTATGAAGTTTTACACATCTCAGAGAAAATAAGCTAAGTGTATAATCTTTTGAAGCCAAAGACCAAATCTTCTGAAGCCAAAGATGAAGTCTTCTAAAGCTTTCAAGACAAAGTTTTCCGAAGCCAGAGACTGATTTCTTCCAAAGGTGGAGTTTACATGCTTTCTTTGATCACCTTTTGAAAAAAGCTAAACAACTTTCCGCTGCCACTCTGAAGACTCAACAACTTAGATAACTTGGTGTAAAGGTCCCTGCTTTTGTCAATTGTAGATTATGGTCATTGGTCTGTAACTTTCTACTTCATACATTTTATAACTTTTTGTAATATATTAGGATGTGAGCTATGACATGTCATAGTTGCAAGTCAAAAGGCAATATATCTTTTTACTATACATTGATCTTGTTTTTTAGATTAGTGTTTCCAACTGCCTTTCAAAGTATAGCCGGTTGTAGGATGTAGTATAAAGTATCTCAGGTTCTTGTATTTATCTTTATGCTTTGTAACACTTTTAATAGAACTTGAGAGCAATATATAATATTCTTGAAAACCATACATATCTTGTTCTTGTTCTTTGTTTTGTCTCTTACTTACTTCTGTTCTTAGCACTTTTAACTTAAACTCGTTTCCCTTTGGTCTGTTAAATGTTCTAACACTCTCCTAATTATGAAACTGATTATATTAAGCACCCTCAAATAGTCCTACACATATGATTACACACACATTTAGATTAGGCAATTGAGCATATTAGTCATCTTTAATCTTGATTATGACTCAATATATTTAGCCAATTGTGAGTGCACCTTGTATGAAATGTGAAATTTTGCATGTTAATAATCTTTACTAACTAATCTATTATTTGTTAGGATATCATCTGTATATGCTTTAAATATGAGTATTTGGGTATAATAAGTTTACTTGTATATTTCCCAAAAGATATATTTATCGTTTGATTTATTTGGTTTTTGATGGTATTGTCATTTTAAGTGGTTTTGCTTTAGGACAAGCAAAGTTCAAGTGTGGCGATGTTTGATGTGCTCCAAATTATGCGTAGAAAACATATCAAAAGCACATCAATTTAGCCTTATTATCTTGCTTAAAATGTTGAAATGAACATAAAAGTGTTGAATTGTGTTTTTAGGTATTTTAAAGGCCAAGAAAGACAAAAGAAGCATACTTAGTAATTATTTGAAGAAAATTGAGCTTCAAAGTCCAAGCATGGGGCCATGCCTTATTAAACACACCATGTCTACCCTGCAACACATCTATGTGCTTAAATTAGCACACCCCCGTGTTTAGATATCTAACAGGACAAAAAGTACTATCCCCCAAAAGGAAGCACGGGGCGTGCCCCACCTTAAACATGGGGCCGTGTCCTATCAAGCACGGTCGATCATTGTGCATTCGGTCAAAGTCTACACGACCTCTGCACGTACGAACCTACTAACTTTCGTAAGCATTGCACTAGCACGAGGCCATGCCTTTTAGGCACAAGGACATGGTTAACACTCCAGAAAGCCTATAAATAGAGGCTTAAGTCCATCATTTTAAGGAGCTTTGGAGGGGGATACTCTACTGAATTCTCTCGACAATCAAGACTTGAAGGCCCTTGGAGTGCTCGGGAGGTGTATACAACACTTAGAAGAAGTTCCGGATTGAGTAAACATAATCAAATATGCATCACCGGTTTGATTGTTCCATTTCAATAATGATTTCATATCCATCTTCTATTTTTTTCTTGTTATCTTCAAGCTCATTTTGAGTAAAACTCTTATTATCATCTAATTGGGTGGATCTTATGTAATTTTTGATGAACTAATGTTATGATTATGTTATGTTGATGTATTGGTAATCTTGGGTAATCTTTTGATGGGTAGTATCTATATTTGTAAGGGAAGTTATAAGCTTACGATTTGTAATTGTGAATGACATACAAGGTTGAAAAATGAATGAACTAGCTTTTATTCGTGAAACAAGTTTTCATAATAAATCCATGCTAATGAACTTGAAATGGTTATTAAAATTCATATAACCATAACTTTCAGATTATTACGGGTTTCCTTTTATTAGTCTGAGAAATCTATGATTTATGTTATGTTGATGTTATGGTAATCTTGGGTAAACTTTTGATGGGTAGCATCTATATTTGAACAGGAAGTTATAAGTTAGGATTTATAATTGTTAATGTCATACAATGTTGAAAAACATATGAACTAGCTTATATTCGTGAAACCAGTCTTCATAATAAATTAATGGCTAATAAACTATAAATGGTTATTAAAATTCATATCATAATAACTTTCTAATTATTTACGGGTTTCCTTTTATTAGTCTGAGAAATCTATAGTAACTATTATGGTTTTCTAAAATTAATGGTATGTTAACAAGGAACTTAATCAACTCTCTTTCTAACATTAACTTATGTTTTTAGAAATCATATGTTGAAAGAGTGCATAAGTATTACCTATATTACTAGTGGCTTGGAGGTTAACATTATAAGTTACTCGATGCTGATTTCCTTGTCAATACAGAGCTAGCAGATGAGAAATATGTGTTGGCTCACGTTTATAAACATTAGCATAACTACTTAAACATATATCTTTCATCATACCACAACATTCATCACATATACATAAGTATAATCAAATTAGGATGATAGCCTTAATTCCTAATTTAAAAACCCAAAAGTCTAAATTTTACTTTCAAAATTATCTTTAATTATTGTTTTAAAAACTCTAAAAATTTGGTTACAGCAATGCAACTTATCACTTTCTCAATAAAAAAAATTAATCTAATAGTCAATTATAAAGGTTGTTAAGTAGGCTCGGTGTGTCTAGGGATTGATACTTGGTTCTTAACAAAACTATATTATTACATGACAGGTACACTTGTCTTTTGTATGTGTAGTTAGTATAAGCATAACTAATTAAAACGGAATTTGTGTGAAAATTTTGATCAAAATATATATACTATTTGCACGCATCATACTTACTAAGTTGAATACTAAACAGGGAGATCTTGGATGGGTACTTGAGTTGGCCAAATACTTTAGGTCATACGATTACTTTATGTGTATCAAATACTTACTTTTGATTCTAATATTTCCTTCTATTTCAAAATGGCATCTTCTCGGTCTCAAAGTTTAAACTACATTAACCTAGACCCAATGTAATCATAACTAGGACTAAACCATAACGTCTGGTATTTAGACATGATTTCTTATATTGGAATTGCCGTTATAGAAATTATGTTCAGTTTATGGAGTCTAATAAGTGGAGATCAACAGATAATTGCCCATATGTTCCTACGTATAAGAAGGTAGACAAATCCGTGGCACCAAAGGATCTTGAATTATATGTTGATGCTAACTACGATGCCTTATAAAAGGATGAAAAGGTCTTAGCCTCTCTGTCCATGGCACTTGCCATAAATATTGCTCATTGGTTCAAGTGATATACTACTGCTAAGGAATTATGGGATGCCTTTGTTGAATAATATAAAGGAAATGAAGGCATGAAAAAAAATGAGGGGATATGTTGTAACAAAAATTTACCTTGTTCCACATCACGGGTGAGATTTTAAAAACCTAAATTAATAAGTTTGTGCATCTAGTCATGAAGATGAAAAGTGCTTATATTCCCTTGTCTGCTGGAGAAGTGAATAAAAGCTTCTAAATTCATTTCCATACAACTAGAATTATAACTACATAAGTATCCAGAAAACTAAGGAAATGTGCAAGACATCCATGTCAGATATCATTGTAACCATCTATTGGTATGAGATGGATGACAAATAGAGAGCTTTTAACCATGCGAGTTATGTGGGAGTGGTCGATATTCAAGTAAACAATGCCTTAGTACCTAATATCATTCTGTAGTAAAGGGTGAATTATTCTCAGTTTGGTCAAGCCCCAATTCAGACCAATTATGTTGCTCGTATTAAGCCTCAGAATCAGACTTTCATCCTAGCCTAAAATGTTAAAATTATTGAGGATAGCCTTGCACTTTTTTCATGATTCATAAATAGTTATAACATTTTTTTCATGATTATCTCAAAAATGCAGATCTTATGCAAGATAAATTAAATCAGATACTTCCTGATGACATATAGGAGATGGACATCACTAGGAAAATAGCTATAGTAGTCTTTAGTTCCTAGAATTTCATCAAAACAACTAAGAGAAATATGTTCGGGGAGAACACTAACAAGAATAAGGAGTTCAATGAATCCAAGTTGATATGCTATAACCACAATGAGCAAGGTCACTTGGTTAGTGAATGTCCAAAGCCATGAGTTTGCAAAGACAAAGAGAAGGATAAAGGAATTGAATCTAGTCATCATCATCTACATCTGAGTCAAAGGCACTAGTCAGTCAACAGGATGCTAGATATCACTAACCAAATCATGTTGAGGAACTTAATATAAGTTCAACCATGCTTTCATGGTAGATGTGTCTAAATCTTGCTCTAACAAAAAAAGTTAATAAGTTATGGTATTGCAATTCTAAATACCTAAAAACTAAAGAAAACTTACAATCCAAGAAAGATGTTGAGAAAGCAGAAATTGCAAAACTAAGCTGGTTTTAAGTGATAATGAATGTGTATACGAAGATGCAAAGAAAAGAATACTACACAACTTAGTGATTCATTAAATGAGCTTTCTTTAACTAAAATTAGTGTTGAAAAATTCAAGTTGTTGTATAATATAGTTAAGAATATGATAAATTGAAGATCACGTATAGGTTGGACTCACCTTATATTAGATTATATTTATATTCCTTACAATAGGTTTAATGTTAGTTTACTTTTCAATGTTGTTTATTTAGTTTAAGTTTTGTTGTCCAGCGATACTATGAGCGAAACTGCAGTTTCGCTCATAGTCATTATTTTAGTTTCACCCGGCAAAACTATTGTCTCTGTCGGGCGAAACTATAGTTTTGACAGCATAGTTTCGCTTACAGTGAAACTGTCTGCGAAACTATAAGTGCAATATATACTTTTGATCTTGCTCATTGTTGAGCATCCTTGCAAAACGCTAATCAAATATTTCTGTTGCAAGAGGCTATTGTAAGCTGGTTTTTTACTGAAATATATTAAGCTTTGATATCTTTTATAGTATTAGATCCTTATTGCTTATATTTGAATACATTGTGGTTGTTTTTATTCATCTTCGTCCTTGTTTTCTATTATTGATTCTGATATTGAACGATTCAACATATCATTTGTACTGAAATTCGATCAAATGGACCAATCAAATGGTATCAGAGCCTTAGTGCTCTTGATTGTTTGAGGTTTTTTTGGTTGTTTTTGTTCAATATCAATATTTCATCAATTTCGGATCAAATTTGAGTGTATTTGAGATAGAATTTGATTGAATTTTGCTTGTTATTGGTTGGGAAAGCTCTATTAATCATCAGATCTCAAATCCATTAAGATTTAGGGGATTTCAGATCGATTTCGTGTGCAAAAAGGCTTCCAGATTCATCCAGCGAAACTGCATATTCATCCAGCAAAATTAAAACATCTTCCAGCGAAACTACAAGTGTTTTACACTTTGTAATTAATTTCAGCAACTCAGCGAATGTAGTAATCTTGAACGAAAGTTCAACAGTGCTTGTGCGCATATTTCAAGCGAAATTGTTGTTGAAATTATCACTGAACGAAAGTTCAAGCTTGTTTCGTGCGAAATTGTCGGCGAAACTAAGCATTTTCAATCATTTGGCTAGCGAAACTGCTATGGAAATTTCTCAGCGAAACTAGCTCACTTCAGCGAAATTATCATTTCTACTGAAATTTCTAGCGAAACTACTGTCAGCCCGCGAAACTAGATCTTCTCTGCGAAATTAGCTCATTTCTGCGAAATTATCATTTCTTCAGCGAAACTACATGTCAAAGATGAATTCTCTCACCCTTGCAGATTTAGAAAGCGTAGCTCCCAACAGACCTCCGAGACTCATTAATGGAGATAACTTTGAAGATTGGAAGAGATGTCTCAAAGCTTTTTTCTTCTTCACCGACCATAACCAATGGGAGTCTATCATATCCGGTCCACACATACCAATTATCACTGTTGGTGATGTCGTGTCTCAAAACATAGACCCAGCCATGTTCACCGAGAAGGATCTGAAGCTGATTGATCGAGACCAGAAAACTTTTGGAGCATTAACTCTATGTATTGCACCTGATATCTATAATTGATTTGCTGAACATAAGAATGCTAAGTTACTCTATGATGCTCTCTGTGAGTTCTATGATGGAAACGATGAGTTGGTAAAAGATAAGAGCATCCAAGCTGAAAAGGAGTTCAACTCTTTTGTGGGATACAAGAATGAGAGTCTCACACATCTTACAAATCGATTTCTAACAGTTTCAGTACACTAAAGAAATATGATGAGAAACTTTCTAATAGCAAGTAAGTTAACATGTTGTTAGACTCTCTTCCACCTCAGTGGAGTCTTCAGGTGAGAATGTTGAAGCAGGAAAGAGGTTTCACTGACTACAAGCTTATGGACATCATAAATAAGCTTAAGTCCTTCGAGTTGGACATGAAGAGAAGGGAATTCAACCAAACCATGATTCTTACATCTGGTATCACTCAGAATGCTACATTACTATCTTCCGCTGCAAGCTCTCCAATGCAGGCATCTTGACAAAGAGAAGTGAATATTGGTGATTATTCTAGTGGTAGTAGTAGTGCTGGTAGAGATGATGCCAATTCAAAAGAAAATACTAGAATGTCAATTCCATCTGAAATGATGGCCCTCTTTGGTATGTTTGTTCAGTGTTATGAAACTTTGGTAGCTGGGGAGTTGAAAGGAAAAGGAATGACAATGGACGACATGTATTAGGTGGATCCTGATGATCTTGAAGAGACTGACATTTAGTGGCAAATGGCAATGTTGACTCTCAGAGCCCGAAGATTCATGGAGCGCACTGGAAGGAAGAACTTCGGAGGTCAAAGCTCTAACTCCAGACTGGGATTTGATAAGTCTAAACTGAAGTGTTTTAACAGCAAACAGTTGGGACACTTCAAACGTGAATGTCCATTCCCGATCGTCACTGATCATAGCAATTCAGGAGTTCCAAAGCTGGTTTCAAGTGGGGATAAAAAAGAAATGAAACAGAAGAAAGAGACAACCTTGATCTCTAAATTTGATTGGAGTGCAGAAGTAGAAGAGACGAGAGAAGAAATTAACCAAGCGTTGGTAGCTGATATTGTGGTAGAGAAAAGGAAGGTGAACAGTGAGGAAGAATTTGATCTGTTTAAGGAATTTAGACGTGAAGCTGCTGAAACTGAGGAGGAAGAGATTGGGAAAGAAAGTAAGGTTGAGAAGATGCAGAAGGAAGGAAGTCAAACAACTGAGCAAAGTAATGGAAAGGATGATGTTGCTGCCACTGTCAAGGAAAACAAGATGAGTACTCCGGTGTGCCAATGTGAGAAAGCTTTAGCAGTTGAAAAGGTGGTGATGGGACTCCCGTATGAGGTAATTCAGGACATGTGTTCTTCAGCATGCAAAATTAGGTTATTTGGGGTATACAAAGCTAATCGTTTGTTAATTGACAATTAAAAAGATTTAAAACGAAATAATGATGAACTTAAAATAAACGAGTCTAAATATTTTGTTAAGTTAAACAAATCTTTGAAAGAAAAATGATCATTTAAAAAGAATCTTTTTGGAAAGAAATGTTAAGATTAACACTTTGACTCAAAAGGGTTGCACTTACTGAATTTGACACAAGCAAACTTCAGTCAAAGCTCAATAAATGGACAATATCAGGGATGAAACATGATGATTAATACAAATCTCAAAGAGGGGCTAGGTTTAAAACAGGTTTGGGTTATGTAAATGCTAAGGTTTATCCTCATCCTAGTACTTACTGTTATTCACCTAAGCCTATTCCTCATCCTTCTAATGACTTGATCCGAATAGATACTAACAGTATGTCTACAGCTTTAGAAGATGTGAATACTAAGCATGTTCGTGAGGAATACGATTATGGACCGACTAGCGGGCTTGGATGCACTAGTCTTAATACACCTGAATCTCAGCATTCTGTCTTAGATCATAAATCTAGTTTAAATTCTGTTTTTGTTTCAAGTCAATCTGTAACATACACTGTCTCATCTTGTTCTAGTGTTGTTTCTATTTCCTCTTTAAGTGATATGGATTGTAATGATGATACTTCTACTGATTGCGTTAATATTGTGAATGATTCCACTGTGAAGAGTCACGAGAAAATTAAACATAATTGTTTGAAAAATTCTTTTCTCACCCTATCCCATCTTTTACCCCAACTAATATCTCTTTTGAAAAGGTAACGTCATCATCTGAGGTAAGTACAAGTGGTACGAGTATCACATATATTTCAAATGAAAACTTATCTTCTTTTGTAAATAATCATTCTTTTGTAAATAAAAACAGGCCCAATGATGTGTATGAAACTTATCATAATGATGATTCTAGATTGTCTGAATGTGATGAGGAAATACTCATTGATAAGATTCCTAATTTGAAGCATAACAGACCTAGATTAAAATCACATTGTTTTAAGTGTGGTAAAGATGATCATGTAGTTAAGCATTGTCCTGAGCAACATCATATAAATGTTAATAGGCATTCACTTGGGAATAGATTGACTCAATTGGTTAATAATTTCTTTTGTAAGAAGCCAATCTCTCCAAAACCAAAAGTTGTTCAAACTTGGGTTCCTGTTTTACCTGGTTAATTTGTTTTTGACATTTTTGCTGGAGTCATCCACTAAGGTTGTAAATAGTGTATGGCATGTTGATAGTGGATGCTCCAGACACATGACGGGGCTAAAGATCTATTGACTAATTAATGAATAATCAATGAAGGTTATGTCGCCTTTTCCGGGGATAAGAAAGGAGGGAAAATGGTTGGCCAAGGGGAGGTTTCTAATGGCTTTCTTACTCTAGAGAAAGTCAATTATGTCCCTGAAGTTGCTTTTAATCTGTTGAGTGTCTCTTAGATTTGTGATAAAGACACTCCGGTCTTGTTCAAGTTCAATGAATGTCTTTTTCTGAAATCAGAGATTGATATTCCAGAAGAGATGGTGTTAATGCGGGCTCCAAGAAAGAATGACACATATCTTCTTGACATGGGTTCAAGGGAGTCAACGTCTACCGTCACTTGCCTTTTGTCCAAAGCTTCAACTTCTGAGTCTTTCCACTGGCATCATAGATTGGGCCACATTAATTTAAAAAATATAAACAAATTAGAAAAAACAATCTTGTAAGGGGATTACCTTTAAAGGACTTTTTAGTGGTTGAAAAATGCATGGCGTGTGCCAAAGGAAAACAACATAAGAAACCACATAAACCAAAAATTGAAAATAGCATATCTAATCCCCTCGAGTTGTTACATACTGATTTGTTTGGCCCAATCAGTGTTAAATCAATTGCCAAAAATTTTTCTGTCTTGTGGTTACAGATGATTTTTCCAGATATTCCTGGGTGAGATTTCTTGCCCACAAAGGAGAGGTTGTTGAGGAGCTGTAGAAGTTGATTCTTTCTATTGAGATGATATGCAAGAGGAAGGTTATGGCGATTAGAAGTGATGATGGTACCGAATTCAGGAATCAAATATTTGATTCTTTCCATGCTGGTACTGGAATTCTGAGACAATTCAGTGCTACGAGAACACCTTAGCAGAATAGTGTTGCAGAAAGAAAGAATCGCACCCTCATTGAAGTCGCTCGTACGATGTTGATTGAATCCTCTTTACCCATCATCTTTTGGGCAGAGGCTGTGAATTGTGCTTCATGTGTTCTAAACAGGGTGCTGATCGTCAAAGACAAAGTGAAGACTCCTTATGAATTGTTTCATAAGAGAAATCATTTGATTGACTTCTTTCGACCATTCGGTTGCTCGTGCACTTTACTGAATACCCAGTCGCAAAAGAAGAAATTCGGTGCTGTGTGTGATGAATGTTACTTCGTCGGTTATTCATCCTCTCAGAAAGCTTATCGGGTATACAAAAAGAGAACTCATATTGTACAAGAATCCTTTTATGTAGATTGGCAGGAACATAATTCCTCTGATGTGCGATCAGAACCTGCATGGTTCTTTGACTCTAATATTGTGTTCAATTCATTTAATCTTCTAATTTTCGATGATGATGCGTCCTTCTCCAATGTCCAAACAAACATCATTCCTCCAAATCCATTACCTGTCATTCCTCAAGTCCCTTCCAATACATCAACAAACGATGCTACATCAGCTGACATTCTATCTTCCTCATCATCCTTTGACCTTCCACCTTCACCTGATTCTGCATCTCTTTCCTCATCATCTACATTTACTTCATCTCAGCTGGTATCATCCACCTCTCTAATTGAGTCTACCTTACCCTCTTCCTCATCTTCATCTACCCATTAGCCAACCGTCTTCAACTACTCTACCGATGCCCACTGATTTCAAAACTTTGAAAGATCACCCTCATGAAAACATTATTAGATCTATCACTGATGGAGTTCAGATGCGGAGTCAATCTTGTTTGATTAATGTCTGTCTATTCTCTTGTTTTATATCCCAAATCGTACTGAAAAATGTTCATGCAGCTCTTCAGGATCCTTGCCGGGTTAAATCGATGTAATTGGAGCTACAACAGTTTAGGAAGCTTAAGGTGTGGACCCTGGTTAATCTTCCACCAAACAAATATCCAATTGGGACGAAATGGGTGTTCAAGAACAAACCCGATGACCGTGGCATTGTGATATGAAATAGGTCTCGTTTGGTGGTTTAGGGGTTTGCCCAAGAAGAAGGAATAGACTACACGGGAGTTTTTGAACCTGTAGCCCATCTTGAAGCTATCAGAATCTTTTTGGCTCATGCCGCACACAAGATGTTCAAAGTCTACCAGATGGATGTCAAATGTGCATTTCTTTATGGAGACATTAACGAAGAAATATACGTGTGTTAACCACCAGGTTTTGGGGATCCCAGCTTTCCTGACAAAGTCTACAAGCTTGATAAGTCCCTCTATGGTCTTCATCAGGCACCTCGAATCTGGTACGAGACTTTAACACAATATCTCTTAAGCAATGGTTTTTTCTCGTGGCACCATCGATATGACATTATTCAAGAAGGAAGTGGAAGGTGAGATGCTGATTGTATAAGTCTATATCAATGATATTATTTTTGGCTCCACCAATCCGAAGTTATGTCGGGAGTTTGAGGAAGTCATGCGTGGTCGCTTTGGAATGAGCATGATGGGGGAGATGTTCTTTTTCCTTGGGTTGCAGGTTGAACAAAAGCCAGAGGGAATTCTCATTCATCAGGAGAAGTATATTAAAGAGATTCTGAAAAAAATCAAGATGGAAGATGCTTCTCCTGAACTCACTCCTTTCACTGCTCAAACTTTCCTCACTCCTGACGAGAATGGGAAATCTGTCAACCCTCATCTCTACAGATCAATGATCGCTTCCCTTATGTATCTTACAGCAAGTCATCCTGATATAACCTTTGTTATAGGATATTGTGCTCGATACCAATCTGCCCCGAAAGAGTCTCACGAAAAGGCTGTAAAACGAATCTTTCGTTATCTAAAGGCTCTTCTAATTTAGGGCTTTGGTATCCTTATGGTGGGAATTTGACTTACATGCTTATTCTGATAGTGATTCTAATGGCTGCAGGTTGAACAGAAAGTCGGTTACCGGAGGATGTCAATACTTAGGAAATTGTCTAGTATCATAGCAAAGCAAGAAACAAACCATTGTTTCTCTTTCTACAGGGGAAGCCGAATACATTGCTGCTTCAAGCTGTTGCTCTCAAGTGCTCTGGATACAACATCAGATGATTGACTACGAGATCAGCTTTCTCCATACACCGTTGTTCTGTGACAACGAAGCAGCTATTGGCATTGCCAAGAATCTTATTCATCATTCCCGCACCAAGCACATTGAGACACGAATTCATGCAATTCGTGATGCTCAGGAAAAGGGTTTTATTGATACTCTTCCCATTGACACTAAAAGTCAAAAAGCAGATCTTTTCACTGAAGCATTTGATAAACCTCGTTTTTATGAATTGATCTCTATATTAGGTCTAATATCATTTTAAACCCATTTACTTTAAAAATTATTTAACGTACATATTTTTTTATTACTTATTTATTTATTTTATTTTATTTATTTCTTTAGTTTATTTCTTTCCTTTTCGTTCTACTCCCTCCAAAGTCCTTCCTCATCATTCATATAAAAAAATTAATAATATTAAATAAGAAATTTCTATATCTTGCTTAATTCGTAGAAATTTTGAGGGAGAATATATATTTAAATATTCTTCTTGTTTTCTTTTGAAGAATAAAATAAGAATACTGGATGATGTAAAGGAGGTTAATAGTATTGTGTGGGATAGGCTTGATAGGTTCAGTCAGAAAGCGAAGTCGATAGTAATATTGAAGCTTAATTAATAAGAACAAGCAACTTTATGACTTGGAATATTGGCCTTCACAAAGATTCAAGTTCTTATTCAAAAAGGATTGAGAACAACGCCATATCTCTGTTTTGAGTCATTCTTATCTAAAGTCTCTTTGCGTCTAGATCTTCCACCCTATCTTAAAAGCTACATGCTTAATCATATTCACATCTAAGAAGCTCCTTGTTATATCATTTTTGCTTATCTCCTCCGCTATGTGTGAACATTGACCTGGAGTAATGATCTCCTTTACTGTACGATAGTACTAACCTGGAGCTCTCATCGGCACAATATGATGATCTTCTCTGTTATACGTAAGTATAGACCTGAAGCTCTCATCTGTAAGACTTAATTGATCAACTCCTATGTTATACGTAAGTATAGACCTTGAGCTCTCATCATTTGATTTCTATAAGGGCTTTCATTCTTATGAAAAAGGACCTTCGTTGCTTCTGAGAGGAATAATCAAGCAGAGCGTGTCATTTGTTCAATATATCATGAGCACAGGATAAGTTTCTTTGCCAAATGTTTATGGGTACTAGTTCATTTAATGTTTTCTTTAAAGGTACCAAAACATGATAACAGTAGCTGCAGTGCACTTGTTGAAACGAAGAAGGCATGGACTTAAAGGGACCAGTATATCAGCAATCCCGCCAAATTTGAATCTCCAGAAGATCTTTTCAGCTTCTCGTTCATATCCTTTTTCTACTGTCTGATTTTGTTTAAAAATACATGAAGTGTGACGTGGTCTTGTGGGGTAAATTTCTTTTGTTTTCTTTTATTTTTATTTTTGTTTTTGTTTACATTGTTTTAATTCTTTTTTAAATAATTTTTCTTTATTTTATTTTAAAAGGAACATAAAAACTTTAATTTTTTTAAGTATCCAGTGAAATTATACTTTTGCTGGTAGTTTCGCAGGGTGAAATTATAGCTTCACTGGCTCTTTCGCACGTTGCAAGGTCTGTTTCGACCAGAGCTTACACGGGCGAAACTATAGTTTCACTGCCTGCGAAACTAAGTCCAATATAACTCAACTTGCAAAATTACCTTCTTATTTTCACACAATCGGAGCTTTAGGTTATAGAGAACCCTCCCGTGTACTTATTTAGCGAATCTGAGATTTTGTGTTTATGATTATCGATTGACCCTTGTTTTATCTTCGCAAGTGAGTTTCGAACTAAGGACCGTAGTTTAATCTAGGTTTAATGGCTTCATTGTGAGTTTATTCAATTGAGTCTCTTCGGTTCCTTTGCAGTTCTTACTGCGAAAGTATCGATAGTCCAGCAAAACTGAACAAAAGTTCAATGGTTTTCGGCGAAACTGTGCAGTCATGCTGTCCGAGCGAAATTAATAGTTTTGCTAATCAAATCTGAATTTCGCTGCGCCAAATTTATAGTTTCGGCTTGTCGAATCTACTGCTCTGTCTTGCCGAAACTAATTAATAATTATTGCTGAAATTACATTTTCGCTTGCCGAAACTAATATTTCGTCCGGCAAAACTATAATTTCCGCTAGTGAAATTAAATTGAATTTCATTCATTTTTATTCTTTTAATTATTTTTCTTTAATATTAGTTTTTCACATACCATACTAATGTGTTTCATCTGTTTTTCAGATTCCATGGTTAATCTTAAATTTGACGAGAGGAATAATATCACTGCTCTGCTAGATGACACTCATCCCAAAGCAAACGGTTTTAGAGACTGCATCCGTTGGCTACAGAGATTTCCTATAGCCTATGCGATCTCACATTCCTCTACAGTATATGATTTACACATTAGAGATTTCTGGCGCACCGCAGAGTATGACACGAGAGCCAATCCTTAGAGGACTGTAGCTAGAGTGCTGGAGAATGACCTGATCATCACTACTGAGGTTATATCGAGGGTGTTGAGACTCGATGAGGATACTGGAGAGGAGGTTATACTATCAGATCAGGAGATGTTTGATGCTTTTAGATCAATGGGATATGAGGGACCTCCGTTTGGTACGAGAAAGGAAATCAAAGGGTCCTTTCTCTCCAAGGAGTGGAGATACATAGCCCACGTGTTTAACATTTGCTTAGATCAACGAAAAGGTGGATCAGACGGGCTAAACCTAGACTGGGCCAAGGCCATGGTGATTTGCTACAGAGGGAAGAAGGCCAACATTGCACGATTGATCTTTGATTGCATGGCGGAGAACGTGATGGCTCTAAAGAAGGACAAGTGGCTGTTGTACCCTTGATTCCTTCATATTACTATAGATGATCTTATTGCCAACATTCCCATACATAGAGATATCAAAAGATTAGTACAGATGAACACCCGTATTTTTGCAGACTGCTATGCTATTAGACATGACTTCAGCGAGAAGATTACTCATCTGTAGTAAAATATGTACCCTCTAGAACGTTGGAACTATATAAGGAGGGTAAATGAGTCGGAGGAGAAAAGAGCAGAAGAGATGAGGTAGAAAGAGACTGAAGCTGTTAAGAAAAGGAAGAGGTACGCGAAAGAGAAGGATTATGATTTTGAGCAGGAAATTCATGAGTTGGCATCTGAGGCCAGATTTGAGAAAGAAAAGAGGTCAAAGAAGAAAGCAGATGAGGGAGAAACTGAGAGAAGGACTAAACACAGACATCAGTCTTTTACTGAGCCGCAGAGAAGGGAGGAAACATCAGGGTTTGATGAGGACGTGATAAAAAAACCTCAACTCATCTCTTGCTAATGAGTTGAGCATGATCAAGACCAAACTTACCAACCAAGAACTGAGGGAAAAATAGAAGGATGAGATGTTTGAAGCCATGACAAAGATGATGATGGATCAACAAAGATTGATCAAAAGACTGTTGACTAAGGTAAATGAACTCAAGAAAGCTGTCGGCCTGCCCAATCAGCTAACTCAACCTGAGTTAGATGATTTGACTGACACCTCCAAGTACCCATTTCTAAATGTGGGTACATCTTCTCGGGCAGGAGAGGGCACGTCTGGTGCTGCAACTAAGGAGGCCGGGGGCTTTGGAGTGAGGCAGGAAGCTGAGAAAAAGAATGTGGAGCAGGTGTTTGAAGCTGGTTTTGTTGATATAGGGATGAACATTGATGATCTTGGAGGAGAAGAAATATTTCCAGAACATGCTGAAGGTGCTGAGAAGATTGTTGAGAAGGGATTGATTGATGAGGAGGAGGATGATGAACAACTAGTGGATTATGACTCCGACCCAGAGTATTATGAAGTGGATGAAAGACCACTAACCTATGAAGTCAAGAAAGGAGATGATGAGAATGATGTGTTTGAGATGGAGCAGAAGGAATGGTTTATGAGAGAGAAAGAGCCTGAAGAGTTAACTCCCCTATTCTAAAACATGGAAGGGTTGAGCAAGAAAGAGGCTGATAAGAGAATCATAAGTTGGAAGTATAACCCCAGCCTCAAGATGTTTATGATAAAGAGGAGAGGGGGAGGCATTACTGTTAGACCCTGAAAGGATCACACATGCCAATTCAAGAGGTGGATGGTTATTCTGATGGTTTCTCCCCAAGTCCAAGAAGAAATGCACATAAAGAAGATCCTGCATAAGAAGAAAATTACAAGTGTCGGCTATCCGCATTTGTTAATGCGGATGACCAAGAACAAATGCTGACAAGTATTTGTTCTTCCGCATTAACTAATGCGGACAGCCGATGAAATGCAGACAAGGCATTTGTTCAT
>BJCO01362952.1:0-21259 GCA_018326465.1 Flaveria floridana
TTAACTGCATGATCATATCATCAATTAAATATTTAATTGGTGTTTGCTAAGCTTGTTATTGGGTATAACCCGACTTGGATCATAACGTACTAACCGCATCAATATTCTACGTATCTTGGGCATATAGAATCCTACAATGCGCCCATTTAGTAGTCATGCACCCAGAAAAGTGCCCATGCGCCTAAGTGGTGTCCATGCGACTAAATAGTACCCATGCGCCCAATCTACAAAAAAGCCTAAGTGTTGATGCGCCCAAACAGGTGTCATGCGCCTGAATAGTAGTGAAGCGCCTAAACAGGGCTCATGCGCCCAAATAGTGCTGAAGTGCCCAAACTATCTTGCACTTAGAATTTTTATGCCCATGCGCCTGAAAAGTTCCATGCGTCTATTTTAGACTTAGGAGTTTCTAAGTGGTTTTAAGTGGTAGAATGGAGAGATGGACTTAGGATTTTCTAAGAGGCTTTAAGTGGTAGAATGGAGAGATAGGCTCTGTTATGATGTGATGGCTTATGCTTGATGTGTGCATGGTGATGTGATGAAGATTATAATGTGTATGTGTGTGAATGATATGTTATCTTTCATTGTTAAAGAGTTTTCAAAACCTACGTATTATGTTTTGTAATACATTATGTATGACTTTACGTGGTATGATGTATGAATGAGTAAATGAATGAACGTAAAATACTATGTAACGAAGTGGAAGATAATGATAAAGTACGAGACGAATGAATAGGTGAGATAATGATAAATTACAAAACGAATGAATACGATAAAATACGAAATGAACGAAGATATGAGATAACGAATGATGAGTATGGAAGTGATGAATGATGAGATCCGTGTCACGTACCCCGGTACTGTGTCAGTCTTAGGACATGAGTCGGGGGTTTGTGTACAGGCCCCGACATAGTATCAGCTTTCAAGCATGAGTCGGGGGTATTGCATGAGACATAATAACGTGTGAAGGAGATGAGGTCTTGTTGCCCGCCCGGTACTATGTCAGTCTTCGGTCATGAGTCATGGGTTTGATTAAAGGCCCTGGCAGAGTATCAGTCTTTGGACATGTGTCGGGGGTGTAGCATACGAGATGGGATCTTTGTCGCGTATCCCAGTGCTGTGTCAGTCTTCGAAAATGAGTTAGGGGTTTGTGTACATGCCCCGACACAGCATCAGCTTTTGAGCATGAGTCGGGGATATTGAATGAGACAAGATTCGAGTAATGATGAGTAATGGTTGAAGGAATGAATGAATGAATGAATGAATGATGTTGTAGATAATAATAATTATTATAAGTATGTATGTCTCATGTATGACCATTGTCGAACGTAAAGTACGAGAAGAAAGTAAGAGAAAGAAAGTGAAAGACAGTGAATGTGAAGAACAAAACATATGATGAATATAGAATGAGTGTACGTATGATGTATGACCATGGATGAATGTAAAGACTAGTTTTAAAAGAAGTAAAGTATTTTATTATAAAAACTAGAACTCACTCAGCGTCGCTGACTTTTTGTATGCATGATAGTTGGCAGGTGTTTTGTTGATTATGAGGAGTTGCAGGCATGGATGCATAAGCTACTGGGAGTATTTTGAGGATGGCATCCACATTTTTACATGTCATTGTATTTTAATATGAAAACGATTGTTGTAATGTAATGAAATGACATGTTTTTAGTTATAAATGAAAGTTTTTAAATTTAGCTGCAAAAGTAATGTATGTTCTAAAATGTGTTTTTATGCGATGAATGTCCAACTGTAAGCGTCCTGGGAACGGAGCCTTACAAGGAAGAGAGAAAGACTACGGCTGGGAGAAGGGAGAATGTGAGAGATCATAATGATGAGGAGGAGTTGAAAACTAAGGAGGCAGCCTCCAATGATGAGGAGGAGGTTGAAGTGCGGGAAACCACGAAAGGATGCAGCTACGTGCAATTCCAACGGTGTAAACCCCCAACTTTTGATGGCAATGGTACTGCTACCGCTGCTCACCGCTGGGTAAGAGAGATGGAGGCGGTGTTAGAAATTAGTGAGTGCAGGGAGGACCAGAAGGTGAAGTTCGCCACTCACTCGTTCGTTGACTCGACACTGTGTTGGTGGAACAATATTTTCCAAGTCGGGGGCAGCAAGGCCATTAGGAGAATGAGATGGGGAGAGTTGAAAAAGATGGTGATTGAGGAATCTTGTCCTCACCGAGAAGTTGAAAAGATAGAGAAAGAGTTCCTACAGCTTGACGTGGGAACCATCACACACCAGCAATACACCACAAAGGTAAACAAAATGGCGAGGCTGGTGCCGAATCAGGTGACGCCGGTGTCGAGGAAGATTAAGAAGTATGTGCAGGGATTGGCAGCTGACATCCGCAGACACTTGATTGATGCCCGACCAAGCACTTTCAGGTCGATAATAGATCTGGCTGGGAGATTATATGATTAGAGACAGGTGATGGTGGTTGAGGTGAAGAAGACTGGTGGTGGTGACAGGAGCTGGAGTGGGAAACGGTTTGGACGTGGTGGTTTCGCTCTAAACAACAAAAGGATGAAGGTGGATGACCGTTGGGTGGTGTCATCAAGCTCGGGAATGAAGAAGTGTGGTAGATGTTGGAGGGAGCACACTAGTGAATGCAAGTGGGGAGTGAATGTGTGATTCACGTGTGGAAAGCCCGGTCATGTGGCGAAGTTGTGGGGGGTTATACGGTGTTATAATTGTGGTGAGGAAGTCCATGTGAGCAGAGATTGCAAGAAGCCACGGGCCGAGGGTTCTGGGATGATGAAGAAGCCAAAAGAAGGAGGACGGAGGGCAAGTGCTAGAGATTTCATGATGACCCAGGAGGAGGCCAGAGTGGACCCCGATGTCGTGTCAGGTATGTTTCTAGTAAACCAAATTTGTGCCTATGTATTATTTGATTCTGGTGTTAGTATGAGTTTCATTTCTACTGCTTTCTGTGCTAAGTTGTCTATTAGTAGTAGAATTATTGACGAGCCATTTGATGTAGAAACTTCTATTGGTAAGCCTACTAGAATTTCTGATATGATAGAAGACTACGACATAGAACTAGAAGGCCATAGGTTTTCTGGTAAGCTGTTTGTGATGCCCTTAGGTGGATTCGATGTAGTACTAGGGATGGATTGGTTAGCAGCCTATGAGGAAAACATTGTATGCCGTAAGAAGATGATTCGATTAATTGCGACCGATGGAAGTTTGGTAACAGTCTACGGTGATCGCGCTACTACGGTTACGAAAGTGATTTCGATGGCGGTGGCAGAGAAGTGCATGAGGCGTGGATATGATGCCCACTAATTTTTAGAACTAATTATTGTGGCTCTTGATTCTGAAGAGAAAAAAGCAGCATTTGTAGCTTTCAGGTCAAGTTTCCAAGCATACCTGAGCAGCACTTTGACCCCAACACATATTTGCCAACAAGATCTAGAAGAACTTCATCCTGATGAAGTAGAAGATATGCATCTGCAATGGCAGATGGCAATGATTGCTTATAAGGCAAAGATGTACCTGTGGAGATACAAAGGCTTATCTGCTCCAGGTAGAACAATAAAGATAGGAGTTGGTATGTCTAAAGTGTGATGTTTCAAGTGTAACCTATATGAGAACTTCTCAAGGGAATGCAACCAGCAGTCCATATCTCAGCAAAAATATCAACATCCTCAACATCAGCAACAATAACATCAAGCATATTAAAGGCCATTCAGGCAGCCTCAGCTCACCAATTCATCCCCAACAACCACAAGTGCATTTGTAGCCAGCTCAAGCAAGAACAAAGAGACTGGATTAATCATTCTACAGGATGGTACATATGACTGGAGCATATATGAGAAGGAGATCTTAGAAGAGAATCAAGCTCTCATGGAAAACAGGGATAACAAAGTCCCACTAATGTCAAGAGAGGTAAGGGATAGGTTATGTTCATCCAGCTACATTGAGGAAGTTGAGAGGTACATAAATCATACTCAACAACTTGCCAATAAAGTTAAAGAAACAATATTTCTAAATGAATCTCATGTAAGGGAACATAAACTTTATCAGGTAAAAATCACATCCTTAAAAAAGATTTGGATAAAATAGTTTTTGAAAATTACAATTTGAAGGCATAAGTTGAGCATTTGACTACATCCTTAACAAAATCAATGTCAGAACATGCATCTACTAATGTGAAACTTTAGAAGTTTCAACTTTCATCTCAACAATATGAGAAGCTATTAAATTCTCATATTGAATCACAAAACAAGTCAAGTTTGGGTTTTCATAATGTTTCACCCCCAGTGAATAACAATTATACCTCATTACCTGATTCTATGACTAACACCTTATCAAACCATTTTGTGCCAAGCACCAATAATGAAATCAAAACTGAAATTACTCAAGTGGCTAATGGTGATGATTCGGAGGTGAGTGAAACTAATCAACTGATTCGTAAGTATAAAACAAGATGAATCAGATTTTGATTTTAATGGATGTGATGATCTATTTGAGCTGGATGATCATGATGACAACAAGGTGATGATAAGGGTAAGGGAGAAAGTGTGGTATTTGAACCTTTAATAACAAAAGTGCTTGAAGAAATCAAGCCGCCCTATCCACCTCAACAAAGAAACTTGCTAAAGACTATTTACAAGATAATAACTCAATTGAATGCTGGGATTCAAGAGCTCAACAAATACCAAGTATCTCAATCAACAATAAAAAGATCTGAAGCTGATGTCACTCTGAATTCTACAGAAGAAACAAAAACTACTTCCGCAGAACATAAGACCAGGAAGACCATCTTAACAACTCCAGCAGATCTTCTCCGGTAGAAGGAGATTATTAAGATTCCAAAACAACCATCAGTAGATCCTCAACGGATGAAGAAAACTGTGAGTTCATCTAGACAGTCATCCGTAGAAGATCTACGAATGAAGCAAGTGTCTGCTGAAAACTTAATAGCCAAAGAGAATAAACCTTCTGCTGAATCTTCAACAATCAAAACCACAAGCAAGAAACCGGAGAAGGCTGTGCATCATCAACAAAAGTCATTTGCTGAAACATCCGGACCTTTTGACATTATGTTCGGGAATGGAAAAGACTTTTCTGTAGCAAAATTTGAGAAAGAGCTGAAAAAACGCAAAAAAACGGATAAAGCAGAAAAAGAAAATGGTTGAATCAGGAAGTGAAGCAGAAGATAAGTACTACAAGTGGTGTGATATGACCAATCACAACACTGAAGATTGCTACTTCAGCAGTTACTATTCCATCTGCAATATGAACAACCATATGACTTTAGATTATTTCAACTAGCACTGTGCAATCTGCAAGAAAAACAATCATTCAACTCAAGAATGTTACATCAATAAAAAGAACAAAACAAAAGTTCCTAAGAAGAAGCAATTTGAGAAAAATGAAGCAGACTCACAATCTGATGATAGCATCAAAGAGTAAAAACCAAAGCAGCAGTAGTCATAGAAAAAGGTTGGAAAGACAAAGAAGACACATGCTTCTGATGATCAACAATAACAAAAGGTTGAAAAGGCTAAGAAGCAACTATTTGTTTTTGATTCTTAACCAAAGAAGAAGAAAAAAACAACAGTCTAAAAGCAGAACACCACACAAAAAGGTGGATTTGAAAAAAAAAATCAACAGATGCTGATGAGACCTTCTTTGACCATTTTGATAACGGTACTGAAGTATCAAAGTCAAAATCAAAGGATGCTGAAACCTTCTTCAACAAAGGATATTCACCAAAGGAAAATAAGAAGAAAAACAAAGAGAAGGTGCAAGAGGAAATGACTGAGAAACAAGTTAAAAATGTCTCAAGTCAATCTCCCACAGAATCATCCTCACCACCACAACAATCAAAACATAATGAATCACTTAAACCGAAAATGTCAATACTTGTTCATGAGGGTGAAACAATAGTAGACACTAATGGCAAGCCCAAAGTCATTCAGGCTTGGTCTAAAAGGAATAACTGATTTCATTATGTATGTAGGAACAACCTTGGAGGGCTGACACCAAGTGGTATGTTGACTGTGGTTGTTCCAGGCATATGATAGAAAACTATTCTCTCCTTCATGACTTCAGACATAAAAATGCTTCTTATGTAGCATTTGGTGGGGATAAGAAGGGTGGTAAAATCATAGGTGAATGAATGGTAACTAATGGTGTGCTCAAGTTTGAGAAAGTAAATTTTTGTGATAACTTATAATATAATTTACTCAGTGTTTCTCAAATTTGTGATCAAAACTATACCACTTTATTTGATAACACTTATTGTTACATTCTTAAACCAGGTTTGCAAATCCTAGATGGTTACATTCTTCTTAAAGCACCAACTAAAGGCAATACATATGTTTTGGACATGAACAACACCTCCCTAACATCAAATGAAACATGCCTGATTTCTAAGTCATCAGAAGATGAATCTCAACTATGGCATAGAAGGATGGTTCATTCTAATATGAAAAACATGAACAGGCTAGCCAAAAATGACTTAGTCATTGGCCTTCCAAAGAACGAATTTCAATGTTCTACTCATTGTTCTTCATGTTACAAAGGAAAACAACATAAAGTGTCTCACAAGTCCAAAACAATTAACAGAAATACAACACCACTCAAGTTGCTTCATATGGATCTCTTTGGTCCAACCAATATGATGAGCATTGGTAAAAGGCGATATTGTTTGGTGATTGTTGATGATTTCACTAAATTCACATGGGTCTTTTTCTTAAAACATAAAAGTGAAACGTCAGAAATATTAATGGAGTTTATCACCAATATTGAAAATCAGCTTGATTTAGAAGTTAAAATCATAAGAAGTGATAATGGAACAGAATTTGTTAATCATGTCTTAGATTCTTTTTGAAGAAACAAAGGCATAGCAAGACGGTTCAGTGCACCAAGAACTCCATAATAAAATAGAGTTGCTGAGAGAAGAAACAGAACTCACATTGAAGCAGCTAGAACAATGCTAGTTGATTCACATCTGCCGATTACCTTTTGGGCTGAAGTAGTGAATACGGCTTGCACTGTTCAAAACAGAACATTAATTATTAAAAAACATAACAAAACACCTTATGAGCTTTTATTTAAAAGAAAACCTTTTATAGGCTATTTTAGAGCTTTTGGGTGTCATGTGTCTGTGTTAAACACCAAGGATCAATTAGGAAAGTTTTTAGAAAAAGTCTATGATGGTTTCTTTATTGGTTATTCATTAACATCCAAATCATATAGAGTTTATATTCCATAACAAAACATTATGGAAGAAACACCTCATTACAAAATCAGTAATAGGTTCATCAAGGCTGTTTGACATAGATGCTTTCACACATTCATTTAACTCTGATTATTTGCATATTGCAGGTTCTACGGATACAAGTTATCCTTATGTACCTCCAACAATGAGTGAAGTACCACTAATTGCGGATCCACCAAGACATCATTCACACACTTCATGTGTTGCAGATCATGGCCCTTCACCGTAATCAAGTAATGGACAGTCTAATGGAAATAAAATTTCAATCTCCAGAGAAGTGAACAAAGTATCAGCAGTTGTTAAGTCTGCATCCGCAGATGTTAATCCTGCATTCGTAGATACTCCATCATCCGTAGATACTCCATCTACATCTGGAGATGCCACAATTCCTTTAATTGAAGTTCCATCTCCATAAGTACAAAGTTCAAGTCCATTCACAGCATCAACAGAACCACAACCTACATCCGGAGATGTTCCTGTAACACCTACGAAAGTTCAACCTACATCTGCTGAAGCACAAAATCAAGAAGATGGATACCATTTAGTATGAGACTAACATGATGAAGAATTTGACTACTTTGTTGATTCTCCATCACAGCTGGATCAATGTCCATCAACACACATGACCAACTTGGAATCATTCATTCTAGTTACCACAATACCAAGGACCAGAATTCATAAGGATCACCCAATTGAAAACATAATTAGTGATCTTCATGAATGAACCACAAGATATCAAGGGGGAGCAACCAACATTTGTCTCTTCTTTTGTTTTCTATCTCAAGTGGTTCCACCCAATATTACAGCTGCATTTAAAGACAATAGCTAGATTGAAGCTATGCAAGAGGAGCTTCAACAATTTAGAAAGCAGAAAGTCTGGAATCTAGTTGATCTGCCTGAAGGCCAATATCCAATTGGTACCAGATGGCTTTTTAAAAACAAGCTAAATAACAGAGGCATCATTGTGAGAAACAATGCGAGGCTGATAGCATAAGGCTATACTGAAGAATAAGGAATAGACTATATTAATGTATTTACACCAGTTCCAAGGAATGAAGCAATCAGAGTTTTTCTAGCCTATGCTTCATATAAGAAATTCATAGTTTACCAAATGATGTAAAATGGGCTTTCTTATATGGTAAAATTGATAAAGAGGTATATGTTGCTCAACCTCTAGGCTTTGGAGATCTTGATTACCCTCATAGGGTATACAAACTTGATAAAGCTTTGTATGGACTTTATCAGGCTCCATGGAAGTGGTATGAGACATTCTCATCCTTCCTGCTGAAGCATGGATACAAGAGAGAAACAATAGATCAGACTCTCTTCCTTAAGCATGAACATCAAGATCTCTTGGTGTTTCAAATATAGGTGGATGACATTATATTTGGATCAACAAACAAGAGATTGTGTGAAGGTTTTGAAGCATTGATGAACTCTGAGTTTTAGACGAGCTCTATGGGAGAATTAACATTCTTCCTTGGATTACAAGTTCATTAGAAACCAGATGTCATATTCATCAACCAAGAAAAGTATATTCATCAAATACTTAAAAAATACACTCTTGCTGATACATCTTCATGCAAAACACCAACATCAACCATAGACAATATTGTATCTGATCCTAAAAGGAAGTCTGTAGATCAAAGATTATATAGATCAATTATAGGATCATTAATGTACTTAACTGGCAGTAGACCTGACATTATGTTTGGTGTTTGTGTTTGTGCAAGGTATCAATCTGGTTCAAAGGAATCACATATGAATGCTATAAAGAGGATATTCAGATATCTTATCTTAAAGGGAAGCCAGCTCTGGGACTTTGGTATCCCAAAGAAGTAGAATTCAACCTCTACTCCTATTCAGATACTGATTTTGGAGGGTGTAACAATAATAGAAAATCCATAACAGGTGGATGTCAATTTTTAGGACCAAGGCTTGTATCTTGGCAGTGCAAAAAATAAACAAATGTTTCAGTATCCACAGCAGAAGCTGAGTACATAGCTGCTTCAGCAGGTTGCTCTCAAGTATTATGGTTGCAAAACCAATTACTTGACTATGGATACAATTTTCTTTACATACCAATTCATATAGATAAGTCATCTACTATGTTTATCACTGCTAATCCAGTGCAACATAGTAAAACAAAACACATAGAAATCAGATACCATTTTCTGGGAGATTGCTCAGAAAAAGGTTTGATCAAGTTGATTAAAGTGGATACAAAGGATCAACTTGCTAATCTATTTACTAAAGCCTTTGATTCAGTAACATTTAATTTCTTAATTGAGTCCTTAAACATGATCAACCTTGATTAATCATCTTAACAAAGAAAAACATGATCTTTCCTTCAAATTTTATTATATGAAAAAGACAAAAGCATTTATGAAATAAATAAAAAAATATTATCCTGTAAATATGCTTTCATGACTAGGTATTTCATATTATGGGAAATGATAGTACACTATTCCTTAGTTTACTTTCCTGCTATGAACTTATAATAAATACTGATCAGTAGTGAATTGATATGTGAGCAGGTTCAACCTGAGTAGAACATAAACAAGTGCATGCTTAACATAATGTTAAGATGTCAAATTGTGTGAAATTCCATTTTAAGGATCATGCAAGTATGTCTTATCCTGATGTTGTGACATTAGTCACAAAAACACTCCATGTATGCCACTTTATAGACTCCATCTTCACTGATCATATAAATTAGCACTTCTGCTTTACGTGAGCATTGACATGGTGATCTGATACTGATCCTTATCATCCCTTTGTTTTATGTAAGTAAAGACCTAGGTTAAAGGCACCTCTGCTTTGCTGAAGCAATGACCTGGTGACCAGATGATGATCATTTAATAAGTTCTAAAATAGAATAGCTTTAAAAAGAATCCAATATGATCAACTGTATATTAGATTAAAGAGCATAACATTCTTATTAATAAGATTTCAAAGAAATCTTAAGAAAAGAGTTTATGAGCTAAGGCACATAGTCTAAAAGTGTGAAAAACAGTGATGAACTAATTCATAAATGGAGGACAAACTCTAATGGGATTTGAAGTGGATTCCACATTTTTCAATCTTTAAACAATACCAAACCATGATAAGCAGCATGCCTTGTTGAACATATACTCTTGTTTGAATTAATGTGGACCATAATACTTGCAATCAGCACTAGATCTACGTCTACTATTTAAATTCAAATGTATAAGGAAGGTTCTAAGAGTTATAGTATGATCCCAAGATATGTTTCATATGCTTGTAAATATGTTCAATTTCTTCTTATATTCAAAAATACTAAAATATTTCCTTCTCTTTCTTGGATAGAAAAGTGTTTTTCATGTTATTTTGTAATTAAAGTTATGCTAAAATTCATTATTAAGCATAAATTTAGATGAAGTAGTAATAAATCAGCATGAAAAATAAGTTTATTAAAATTAATGAAGAAAACTGGAACTTGAGCAACTATTTTGGCTGCTGGATATCTGTCATGTGAAAAGTTTTGCACAATCACCATGGAAGAAAGTCAACAAGGTGCAACTGCAATAAATGATCTAATAATATATTAGAATCATACAACAAAAAGGATAAATTTTTATCCTTCAGCAGAAGTTATAGTGTAATGTTGCTTTTTAGCAGATGCTATAGTGTAAAATTTAACAAATTTAAAATTTGCCCATCCGTAGATTGGCAAAATGCGGATGTGTTCACATTTTAACAAGTATGATTGTTTTCCATAAGATTGGTAACCTATGGATAAGTATATTATACCTCTATAGATTTTGTGTAGAAGATAAATTTAAATTTGTCTTCCGTATAAGATCTGCGTAGGAATTAACTTCCTACGAAAGACTAAATTTCTGCAGAAGAACAATTTTTTCTGGAAGGGTAAGTAGGGTTGAGGGTCGCACATCATTAAATGAGATTTAAATAATATTCTGAGAGGATATAATGTAAGGCCCCATCCCCGGGATGCTTACAGTTGACAATCACCGTATCATTACATATATAATACGTAATTCATAAAATAAGCAGCGCATGTAAGTTAACAAAAACCATTCATTTTATTGATAAATATTGTTGTTAAGAAATACAACATTGTTAAATTACAAAAGCATCATTCATTTGCATTACAAAACAATAATATTATTATATGTGAATGTATGCTAATCTTGCCCTGCCGAGTAGCCTCCCCGTGTGCCATCCTCAGCAAAATTACCTGCCAACTGAAAATGCATAAAAGTCAGCGTTGCTGAGTGAGATCTAGTTTTAAAGTATTGAAATACTTTATAAAGTTAATATAAGAAAATACTCTTTCTTATCCAAATACTTTCTTTACTTTGGTACGTGATCATTCATCGTTCATACAACAAGGCATAACCTTATTCGTCATTCGTTATCGCACGTATTCGTTCATTTCATACTTTATCATTATCTTATGTATTTGTTCATTTCGTACTTTATCATTATCTTTCACTGTTTCTAGATCCTATCAAACTTTACCCCCATCGTGGCCCGAAGCCACTATTTCGGGCACAAAGCCTCATCATTTCCTGGCATAAAGCCACTTCATATCCAGGCACGAAGCCTCATCATTTCTGGGGTATAGTGACAAGGATCTCGTTTCGTACTATGGATCAGTCACCAAGACTGATCCCCCTATGTGTGAACCCTCATGGGTTAGCCAAAATTGCACGCTATAATACACACAGTTAAGCTGACAACGCTCATGAGTTATGATCCTCGTTTCATTCTGCTTGCTAGCCTTTTCTTTCATCGTTCTTTATGCTCCACTCCATTATCGTTAATCTTATCTCTTTCTTTAATGATAATACTTTACGTTTATAATCATAAACATACCACGTAAAGTCACACGTCAAAATATATATGGAACATAAGAAAAGAACATAACCATGCATAAAATAGGCACATATGATCCTTAAATCAAACTAGGGTCAAAACCCTAAAATTATGATCTTTCCAAAAATCTTAGAAAAAATCTAAGTGTTCTAGGCGTTTTAACACTATGCAGGCGCATGAGGCCTGTTTAGGCGTTTAGCACTATTTAGGCGTATGGACTTAACATAGGCATTTTCAGCCTAATTCTAGGCATTTCTACTATTCAGGAGTATGGGCCTATACTTAGGTGCCTGAGTAAACATGTTCTGCGCATGGGCACTATTGGGGCGCATCACCCCTACACTTGGGCGTTTGGGTAAAAGCTTAGGCGCATGAAGTACTATTCAGGCGAATGGGGTACACTTAGTCATTCTAAGGCATAAAATTGGGCGCATGGGTACTGTTGGGGCGCATCAACCCTACTTAGACTTTTCAAGTCAATTTTCCAGGCGTGTGGGCCCAGTTTGAGCGCATGTCCTCACTTAATATTTTCTAAGGAAAATTACCTAGGCGCATGGGCCTTGTATGGGTGCGTGACCACCTACTTGCATGTTTCTAAGTTGCTTTTTAACCTCAAACATCATTTTAACCTATTCTAAGCTTGTTAGACCCACTCTAAACACTAACAAAGCGTAAACAACCATACATCTTTAACATACATGCATAAATACTTACGGGCACATATACAACTTTTGTACAAATCTTTTATACGCATTTTCAGCCCCAATGATTTATGAAACAAGTAAAAGACGGGGTCTAGAACTCACCTAGGATGCTTCCAAGTTCAACTCCTTCAACTTCGCACTTTCAAAGGTTTCTAACACTTAAACATGTCAAAACACATAACCCGAACACTCATAAACACATAGTAACATGAAAATCTCGGTTTCATGGTCGAACACCAAGTAAAAGCAAACCAATTTTTCAAAATTTACTTACCTAGGCCAAGATTTACTGCTTTCTCTCTCTAGAATCCAAAGAACTCAGCTTTCTTCTTCTTCTTCTTCTTTTTTCAGTCATCCAAAAAGCAGATGGAATAGACATATATGGACGGCCATGCCCATAATATATCAAAATATTGAACTTATGTACTTTTTGCACTTTAACCCCTTCTAATTTGGCTCTTTTTCCCTTTTGCAAGATATTTTTGTTCTCTTTTCTTATTACCTTTCTTTTCTATTAATTTGATGAAAGTTTCGGGTGTTACAAGTCTACCCCCCTTAAAGAGGTTTCGTCCCCGAAACCCGTCACTCTTCGAATAACTGTGGGTAATGCTCTCATCTCTTCTTTAGTCTCCCACGTAGACTCCAAACCCTTCGGGTGTTTCCACTGAACACGCACCAGTGGAACCACTTTATTCTGTAGCCACTTCTCTTTTTGATCAATGATTTCAACTGATTGCTCTATATAATTGTGCCTTTCATCCACCTCGATATCATCCATTGGTACAATTATATCTTCATCAGCTAAGTACTTTCTCAAACAAGATACATGGAATGTCGGATGAATTACACTTAACTCATCTGGTAGCTCTAACCGATAGGCCACCTCTCCTACTCGTGCAATGATTTGGAAAGGTCCTATATATCTCGGGCTCAGTTTACCATGATTTCTGAACCGAATAATTCCCTTCCAAGGTGAGACCTTCAACATGACTCTATTACCTACGTTGAACTCGATCGGTCTACGCCTTTCATCGGCATATGACTTCTGTTCATCCTTTGCCGCCTTCATAAAGGCTTTGATCTTTTCTAACTTTTCTGTCATAGCCTTGATCACCTCGACACCTCCTAGCTCCTTCTGCCTAATGTCTCCCCAACAAACGGGCGTTCTACACCTCATATCTTATAGCATCTCGTATGGTGGCATGCCAATGCTGGCATGAGAATTCTGCTAACGGTAAGTGATCGTCCCAACTTCCTCCAAAGTCGATCAAGTACGCTCGAAGCATATCGCGAGCGTCTGAATCATCCTCTTAGACTGATCATCTTTATGAGGATGATAAGTCGTGCTAATGTGTAGCCTCGTCCCCATCGCATCATGAAATCTTTTCCAAAACTTGGATGTAAACCGAGTGACGCGATCAGACACAATAGACACTGGTACACAATGACTAGCTACGATCTGCTTGATAAACAGATCCGCCAGTCTCTCGGATGAGTATGTCTCATGAATCGGTAGAAAGTGAGCACTCTTGGTTAGACGATCAATTATCACCCAAATGGTATCGCACCCCATCGCCATGCGGGGTAACTTCGTTATGAAGTCCATGGTGATGTGCTCCCACTTCCACTCGGGTATATCCAATGGTTGGATCTTTCCGTATGGCTTTTCGTGCTCCGCCTTCACTTGCAAGCAAGTAAGCCACTTGCTCACGTACTCCACTACATCACACTTCATACCCGGCCACCAGTAATCTTTCTTCATGTCCTGGTACTGACCGTAAGGTACCCGATCGGGCAGCAATCGGATGCCTGCGGATGTCAGCTGGCAATCCTTGGATGTAGTTCTTGAACTTCTTGGACGCCTACATTACCTAATCTAGCACCAACCTTGCCATCTCATTAAACTTGGTAGTGTATTGCTGGTGTGTCATGGTGCCTGCCTCCAGCTGTTGGGACTCCTCTCAATTTTGTCCAACTCTCAGTAAGGACAGAACTCCTCAATCACTAACTTCTTCAGTTCTGGCCACCTCATCTTTCCAATGGCCCTGCTACCCTCGGCCTGGACAATGTTGTCCCACCAGCATAAGGTCAAGTCCACAAATGAGTGGGTAGAAAACTTCAACTTCTAATCTTCTCAGCACTTGCTGATATCAACCACCGCCTCCATCTCCCTCACCCATCGGTGAACAGCAGCAATATTGCCGTTTCCATCGAATGTTGGGGGCTTGCATCTCTGAAATGCCCCGTAGTCGCAACCCCGTGCAGTTTCCTGCATTGCTTCTTCCTCCTCCTCTTCACGTGAGACAACCGTCTCGGCCTCTGATCATTCTCTTTCCTCTCAACTTGTGGTCCTCTTCCTTTCTTTCTTCACATCCTCCCTTACAGCCTTAATAACTTCAGTCACCACAGATGGCAGAATCGTCTGCATGACTTGGTGCACTTCCTCTACTACTGCCTCTTTCATCAAGGCCCTTAAGTTTGCACTCTCACCACCACCTTCCTGGTGATGGATCTCGGGCTCTTCATGGGCCCTCTCAGTAGTCTTAGACTTATTCCTAGTAATATGCAGTTTAACACCATCTCCACCATGTACTCTACCCCTAAAGGCCTTAGATGATATACCTCCATCCATTCTCTAATAACTATAAGATTTAAACACTAACACGATCATTCATTGTAATAGCCTAGTTAGGTTAAGTATAGTAAGTCCCTAATTACAGTGGCCAGTTATGATTAGCCACTTACTCTACTCTTCACACCACAAGCATTTCCTATCCTGACTATATCAGCATCGAAACCTACTAAGAGCACATAATTCAAATGGCACACGCACATAATACTGTTTAACATTAAGAAAATACATACATGATGGCACGTAGCTACTAGGGCTGACATCCCTTTCCTTTAGTCCCATTCTTAGTTTAAGATTAGGTTTTTGTAAGTATTTACCCAATTCACTTAAACTTTAGCTCTGATACCAACTTGTAAGGCCCTGTCATCGGGACGCTTACAGTTGGACAATCATCGCATCATTACATATATAATACATAATTCATAAAATAAGCAGCAGAAGTAAGTTAACAAAAACCATTAATTCCATTGACAAATACTGTTGACTGGGTGTGAGAATGATATTCTCTGTTGTTGTGAAACAACAATGACCGAATATGATGATTGAGTCAGTGATTATATGTTGGAATCATACAAACACAGAACATTGAATGGAAGAAATATTCATAAATGCTAGGGTTTGAGCAATATACAGTAACTGAACAACTTGTGGACAAAAGACAGATATTCGGATTGTCTAAGGTTATCTTAGAGTAAAAGTCTAAAGTCTTAGTCTAAAGTGCCCTCACATTCGAGGTTGTCTGTTCTATTTATAGGCTGACATGAAGCCTTTACAAAAAGACTAAAGTACCCCTATACATAATATAGTCTAAGTACAAAAGGTCTTCATCAGCATTTCTTTTGTTCATCCGCATTGACTAATGCGGATGTGTTGAACTCCATCAGCATTTGTTTTTCTTCAATCGCATTAGTGTTTGGTCATCAGCATTGAGAAATGCGGATGAACAAACACTTAGCACATTTGCTGCTGACCATCCGCATTAGTTAATGCGGAAGAGTAAATCCTTGGCAACATTTGTTCGGCTGCCCGCATTTATTGATGCGGAAGAACAAATACTTGTCAGCATTTGTTCTTTGGTCATCCGCATGTACAAATGCGGATAGCCAACACTTGTATTCTTAGTTGATGCAGATTCTTCATCCGCATTGATTCTTGGACTTAGGGAGATTCTAGCAGAACAACCATCATTCACTACTTGAATTGGCATGTATGATCCTTTCAGGATCCAACAATACCCCCCTAAGGATTATACAGCCTATGAACTTCAAGGTTTTGGAGGATGAGGTTGTGAAGATTCTGTTGGGTCTTGATCAGCAGGAGGAGATGAAACAGGAGCTGGGTCTATGAATGAAGGATCCAGTATTGCTTTGATCATGTTAGAGAACAGTCTTGCATCAGCTAACTTTTTTCTGCTTAGAACATGGATCTTCATTTGGCTCATAGTTTGGATGGCTTCAATGGGCAGCGTCTTCAAAGAGATAGGCTCCCAGAATGACACAGTTGACATCCCATCTCTGTGAATCAGTAAATATCCATCTGCATCTACCTCCAACTTAACAATGTTCCCAAATTGCAAAAGAGTCTTCTTCTTCCTCCTTTGCTCTCTCTTATGAAGTATTCTGTCATAGGCCATCTTCAGGAGTTTTATGCATTTCATAAAGAATTGCATATCAGCTTCTCTAAGCTTGTTGCTGATATCTCTAAAGTGCCTTGTGTAAATGTAGTGGATATAGGACTCATCAAGCAGTCTTACCTCATATCCACTAAACAGTCTGATTTCAACCCCTTCCTTTCCTCCCCATCTTCTTTCAATCACCAACTCATAAGTCTTCTCATCATAGTAGACATTTGAGATTAGGATGGAGGAATGAGTTTCAGCTACCATCATTCTTTTCAAATATCCAGTAGGCTTCACCTTGAGCTCAGGGAAGACTACTTCTTCAGCTGACTTGGTCTTTTTCTTTTCAAGTGGCTTAACAAAGGATCTATCTTTCCTCAAACAGATAGCCTTGAGAAATTTGAAGTTGTCTGGTCTTTTGAACATCCTCAGAATGTCTTCAAACTCATAACCCCTGAACATAGCCTTATGATTGATCAATCTCAGATTGGCTAGTTCTTTCAAGTCATGGATCTGCAGGGAGTTCACTAGAGTAGGGTACTCTGCGAAGAATTGGACTAACCCTGAGATCCTCTTGACCATGAACATGTTCCAGTCACTGTCATACTTCTAGGAAATTATCTTCAAATAAATCTTAGCCTGAGGAGTAGACACACCTGTAATACCCCTAACTTAATAGTTATAAGTATGCGAATTACGAAATTTTTCTTTCATATATATTTGAACGAGTAACTAACGAGTAAAATAAATATTTAAAATTTTAAGTTTTTAGACTAATTTTAGAGTCATAAGAGACCGTTTAAATATATTTAAATATAATAATATATTATATTTAAACGTGCTCTGTTTTTAACAAAACTTAGGTTGACTCGTAAAGAAAAATAATCTCGTCCCAATGACGTATTCGAAATTTTATAAAACGTTATATTTTAAAAGTTATAAGAGAAGAACGAGTTAAACAGCTAAATTAATTATAATGATAAAATAATAAAATAATATTATATAGAATTTGAGAATTATTTAACATGCATGACACGTGTAATATCAATCATATATGACAGGGCTAGCCGTTTCACTTCTAGGTTTTGGCAAAGTTTCCAACATGAATTGGGAACCAAGCTTAACTTAAGCACTACGTATCACCCACAGATAGATGGACAGAGTGAACGGACTATTCAGATGTTAGAAGATATGCTTCGTGCATGTGTGTTTGACTTTGGCCGTAGTTGGGATAATCATCTGCCACTTATCGAATTCGCTTACAATAATAGTTATCACGCCAGCATCAAAGCAGCACCTTTTGAAGCATTATATGGGAGAAAGTGCCGAACACCTATCTGCTGAACAGAAGTAGGCGAAAGTCAATTGTCAGGACCAGAAATCATTATCAAGACAGTGGAGAAGATTCAACAAATCAAAGAAAGAATGAAAAGTGCTCAAGATAGACAAAAAAGGTTATGCAGATCAGAGACGTAAACCCTTAGAATTTCAAATAGGGGATAAAGTGATGCTAAAGGTGTCCCCATTGAAAGGAGTGATTCGATTTGGAAAGAAGGGAAAACTCAAACCTCGATACATTGGGCCATTTGATATAATAGACAACGTAGGAACTATGGTATATCGGCTAAAACTTCCCGAGCAGTTGGCAGGCATACGCAATACTTTTCACGTGTCAAATTTAAGAAAATGTTTAGTAGATGAAGCACAACAATTACCATTGGAAGATGTGCATGTTAACGAAAAGCTGAACTTCATCAAACAACCACTACTGATCGAAGATCGAAAGATTAAAAAGTTATGTAGAAAAGAGATCCCACTCGTCAAGGTCAAGTGGAATGCACGTCATGGACCCTACTATACATGGGAATTAGAAGATGAAGTGAAAGAAAAATATCCTCACCTCTTTAAGTAAAGTTAAATTTTGAGGATGAAATTTCTGTAAGCGGGGGAGGATGCAATACCCCTAACTTAATAGTTATAAGTATGCAAATTACGAAGTTTTTCTTTCATATATCTTTGAACGAGTAAGTAACGAGTAAAATAAATATTTAAAATTTTAAGTCTCTAGACTAATTTTTGAGTCGGTAAGTGCCCGTTTAAATATATTTAAATATAATAATATATTATATTTAAACGTGCTCTGTTTTTAACGAAACTTAGGTCGACTTGTAGAGAAAAATAAGCTCGTCCCAATGACGTATTCAGAATTTTATAAAACGTTATATTTTAAAAGTTATAAGAGAAAAACGAGTTAGGCAGCTAAATTAATTATAATGATAAAATAATAAAATAATATTATATAGAATTTGAGAATTAATTAACATGCATGATACATCTAATGCATGTATTGATATACATCCACTCAACTGATACGTGTTAAATGCTTGTAAGTATACATCATCAATACATTCAAATTGATTCACAAACAAACTCTATATATATGTACGTTATACAATTTTTTTGGTTAGTGATGATCTATTTCAAAACCTCTTATACTCTTATTCAGGTATGTATTTAAGCTTCTAATATTTTAAGTTTAAATTATAATTTTTAAGGTTTAGTATATTATTATGAGTAGGATTTAGAAATTATAATCATGGTGGGTGTTGGGTAGCCTAACCTTGATTAGGCATGGATTGATCAACCATGCTTAAACAAGGTAATTGTTATCCAAAACCAATCATGATTATTACCAGGAAGTACTTTATTAGTTGCTAAGACGTGTTTAAATCCTAATCAGGAACACAACTCTGAAACTGTCTATCTGTCTCAATAATACTTACCAAGGTGAGTTATCATGTCTGTTTTCAAAATTGTGATAATATACTCGTTCTGTCTATACTGGTAATAATTATAATGCTTACAATATGCACGGGTCGGTAGGGGTATACAAGATCCTGATATATTTAATGGGGTGTGTCAAACTAGCTGAAAATAGGATAGGGTTCCTCGTATGCATCAGGCACATGCTCATACCTGTTTGATAGCCGGGAGGGTCTAACAAACCTGCCGCCGGTGGTTGTGCTAAAACCAGGGAAGGGACTGTGCTTACGGACCCAAATATCACAACCCATATTGTATGCATTTCAAAGTTAATTTTATAAACTATATAGCATGAGCTTACTAGCATTAGCTGATGTCTTTTTGAGTATATGTATCATAGGTACCCTTAAGGAAATGCTTAAAAGATGCTTAAAGATAAAGAATCTAGAAGACCAAGAAGTTTTTTTTTTGTTGTTTTTAAATACTGTTGTAAAATAGTAGTGTAACAAGTTGATGATATTATAGTCTGTAATAAAACATATGTTAGCTTCCGTTGTAAGTTGTATCAATTGTTGACGCCCGCCTGGGTCACGGGTGGGGTGTCACAGTTGGTATCAGAGCCTGAGGTTTTAGCGAATTAGGTATAGTAGAAATACCTAAGCTTTAACTAGTAGAGTTCTATAAGATTAATGCCAGATTCAGATTATACCAAATAACAAGGTTTCAGAAAAAGTTCTTATATGTTTCTTAGGATAACATAAGATGAAATCTGTTATTTTATGTCTATCTATTTCTAGAATATATGTGATATAAGTAATTCTGTGTTATATAATTATAATGTTATATATTTGTTTAGCAAAATAGTAACTCCTGTATAATTATATTACCATAGGAAGATACAATGTCTGAACATAGAAATGAACAAGAATGTAAACATGAACAAGTTAACAGCAGAAGAGGGGAAGGATCTCATAAGACTCTAATTTCCTCTCGAAGTGTTCGATCTCGATCTAGTATGAACCCAATTCTGAATGATGAAGCTATCCATAACATAGCAATGGAAGTTGCAAAAATATTAACAAATGTTCAAACTATTAATGCCGATAAATCAGAAGAACGATTGAAAGAAAGCTCATCTGCTTCCACGCCTGTGCAAGAAAGGGAAGGAATGGAAGAAGTCAAATCAAAGGAGTGCACTTATAAACATTTTATGTCTTGCAAACCTCCGTTATTTGACGGGAGAAAAGGAGCCATAGAATTCCAAGACTGGCTAAACCGGATTGAGTCAGTATTGGATGTTTGTGACTGTAATAATCATAATAATGTACGTTTTGCTATATGTGAATCCATGGATCTCAATTCAGGAATTATCAGTATTAAAATAAATCAAATCAATGATCGCGGAATTATCATTAATTGACGTTCAATTGTTTTAATGA
>BJCO01362953.1:0-14612 GCA_018326465.1 Flaveria floridana
GGGATGGCACGAGGCGACTACTCAGCTCGTTGGGGATGGCATTCTCCTTTTGATAATGCTGCAACGTCATGTGTTGTGGGCCTATAATGCACGCGACACATTATGTTGCATGCAAGTGCAAGATTTCTTGAGGATTCCCATAAACGGGATTACTTAAGGAATCTTCTTTATGATGAAAATTTTTATATTTCTATACTAGAGGTCACTGTATATGACCCTATGATTGCTGAGGATTCACATAACGGGGATTACTTAAGAAATCCTCGGTTTCATATGCTTCCGCGGCAATCATTGTAAAGTTAGGTAATGTAAAGAAAGCTTGTATTTTGTGTTCAAGTCAACGATGTAATGCATTGTAAAAGCTTTTATGATGAAATGAGAATGTATTTCTTATTAATTCCGCTACGTTATTTTACTTATTATATATTGTAGTGCGATGAATGATCAACCGTGAGGTGCCCGGGAGCGGGGCCTTACAATCGTCATCCTCACCGGCATTTTCCTCAGGCTTGTTATGGTTCGCGGCCCCAACATGGGTGTCTCATCAAAAAATATAATATGGTTCGAAGCCTCTAGTTCCTCCTTGGGCTCCTCATTGTCCTAAGATAGAGTAGTGGTGTACTAGTATTATCCCCTTAAGTATCTTGATGGACTCTTGAAGTGGAAGTTCCATGGTCTTCCAAGCATTCGTTCGTGTTTCCGGCCTCCTCACCATTTTCCCGAAAGCACTCATCACTCGAGAAGGTGACTTGATTAACCTTGAGGTTGAAGGTGCTATAGTGTAGTAACCGGACAATTTAGGTTCAGCAAAGTATCAAGCTATACTCGAGCTCTACTCATTATTCTTATCTTCAAACTATGACTTGTACGAAGATGATTTACGTCATCTGAAAAATCCTCCCAGAAATGAACTTTTCTTCTTTTCGAAAAGTGTCCGTCAACATATATGTCATTCTTGGTTTTACAAACATGAAGATGGGTAGATTAAAGAAGCCCCAACCGATCGAATTCTGATATGTCATAACACTCTAGTATCTTGCATCCCCACCGGGACCCTTCACTCTAACCAATCCGAAAGGATTGCAACCCGGTGATTGGTAACTCAGTGGAGAGTCACTTCACACTAAACCTAAGAATGTGACCTCCTACCTAGATGAAACTAACTATGCCCTCATATGCCCGAGGTAAGAACAAGTCTCACTCTGTGTGATGTCTTCCTATCATGCCTATTTTCGTCAAAAAGCACAAAAGTAAATTAAATGATCAACTTAGTGAAGTGAGGTAGTGTGATCTTTGAAATATTATACAGAATAAAGTATAATTAAGAAATATGAGTCAAGATATTAAGGAAACAAAATGATAAAGCAATAATGAAAACGATGATGTACGATGCAAAACCATTGATCTTGTCGAATCGTCGGTAAAAAACCTTGATAGTGGACAATTACCCACTGCCTTGGGGATCTTATTAATGATGACTAATGAATACAACTCAGAGCCAAATCTGATCGAATACTAAGTGCTACTGTAAGTGAAAATGCGTGTGTAAACTAATAATAGTGAAAAAAGCGTGTGTGATTATGCCTAATCTAATATTCCCGGTGCTATCTCGATGTTGTTGGGATTTTCAGTGTACATCCTCTATGACCGTGGTGGACTTATAGCACATGCAATGTCCACTTTTCAACTTCCCTTTCGAGTTTCAAACATTAACTCAGTCATTAACACGTTTACTGTAACAATCACATGCACAAGAAAAAAAGTTAAGTTATCATTTGGTATATAGCTCAGAATGTCGGGATTTCCACTCTTAACAATAAACCTTAAAAATGAGATGAGTTAGAGATACCTTGCTTTGAGAATACCATGGCTTCGATTATTGTTCCAAAACTTGGGTGTGTTTTCTTGCTTTCCCTTTCTCTCTTGGCCTTTGCTATCCTTTTCCTCTACTAGTCACTGGTTGTTTGAAAATCACTGGTTTGAGTTATGCACAAACCACACTAGTGATTTGGAGGATTCTATTTATGTTGTATAAAATAACAGATCTTATGGACTTGATATCCGTGCTTCTAAACTTGTCATTGTTTACAACTTATGAACCCTTGGTTTGAGTCGATTCATCCTTCTGTTGATTAAACGAGATACATCCCCGGTTCTTAAAGCCACCAAAGAAGAAGAAATTCTTCTTTGTCGGAGGAATAGCATTCCAGGATATTCAACACTTCCATTGTTGTGAGTTACTAAGGGTAGGATTTAGGATATTAGGGTGTATAAATATTCATAACAATATTCCTGATAATATTTTGCTTTGATTTTCAATGAAATTTTTCTAGTGATGCTCCTCCTAATGCCCAAGCTCCTGACAGGATCCAAGCTATCTTACAAATCCCTAATATTAAAAGGACATTCTAGGTTTAAGCCTCAGCCTTAACCATAATTAGTCAAGCCTCAGAGTACAACATGTCTAGTAAGTATCACTTATTAAATTCTGCAACTAAGTTTTCATAATAAGTCTATATGAATATTTTAACCTGTCACTTAATAATAAGTATCACTTAATAATATTTTTAGCCTGTTGTTGGATCCGTAAGATTTTCCCCTAACATCAACATGAACAATATTGTCAGTGTGATCAATGTAAAGACACCACTACTGATATCCCAAAGTCTGTTGCTCCTACTTCCTGAACTAGGGCATGGTCTTCCAAGCATTCGTTCATGTTTCTGACCTCCTCACCATTTTCTCCAAGCACTCATCACTAGAGAAGGTGATTTAATTAACCATAAGGTTGAAGGTACTACAGTTTAGTAACCTGACGAGTCAGTTTCAGCAAAGTATCAAGCTATACTCAAGCTCTACTCATTCTTCTTATCTTCAGACTATGACTTCTACGAAGATGATTTCCTTCATTTGAGGAATCCTTCCAGAATTGAACTTTTCTTCTTTTTGAATAGTGTCCGTCAACATATATGTCATTCTCAGTTTTAAAATCATGACGGTGGGTAGATTGAAGACACCCTAACCGATCAAATGCTGATATGTCACAACACTCTAGTATCTTGCATCCCCACCGGGACCCTTCACTCTGACCAATTCGAAAGGATTGCGACCTAGTGATTGGTTGCTCAATCGAGAGTCACTTCACACTAAACCTAAGAATGTGGCCCTCCTACCTAGATGGAACTAACTAAGCACACATATGCGCAAGGTAAGAACAAGTCTCACTCTATATGGCGTCTTCCTACCGTGCCTATTTTAGTCAAAAACCACAAAAGTAATTAAATGATTAACTTAGTAAAATAAGGTAGTGTGATCTTTGAAATATTATGTAGAATAAAGTATAATTAAGAAATATGAGTCAGAATATTAATAAAAAAATGATAAACCAATAAAGTAAATGATGATGTACGAGGAAAAACCATTGATCTTGTCGAATCTCCGATAAAAAACCTTGAGAGTGGACAATTGCCCACTGCCTTGGTGATCTTATTGATGATGACAAATGAATACAACTTGAGAGACAAATCTAATCGAATACTAAATGTTATAGTAAATGAAAATGCATGCGTAAACTAATAATAGTGAAAAACGCGTGTGCGATTGTGGCTAATATGATATTCCCGATGATATCCCGATATTGTTTGGATTTTTTGTGTACATCCTCTATTACTGTTGTGGGCATATACGACATGCCATGTCCACTTTTCAACTTCCCTTTCGAGTTTAAAGCGTTGACTCGATCATTAACACGTTTACTGTAACAATCACATGCGTAAGAAACAAAATTTAAGTGATCATTTTGTATATAGCTTAGAATGTCAGGATTTCCACTCTTAACAATTATCCCCAAAAAACTGAGATGAGTTAGAGATGCCATGCTTTGAGAATACCGTGATTCATCCATTTGATAATTCTGCTACCTTCGATTATTATTCCAAAACTTGGTTGTGTTTTCTTTCTTTCCCTTTCTCTCTTGGTCTTCACTATCCTTTTCCTCCGCTAGTCACTGATTGTTTGAATATCACTGGTTTGAGTTATGCACAAACCACGCTAGTGATTTGGAGGATTCTATTTATGTTGTGTAAAATCACTGACTTTCATGGACTTGATATCCATGAATCTAAACTTGCCATTGTTTACAACTTATGAACCCATGGTTTGAGTCAATTCATCCTTCTATTGATTAAACGAGATACATCCCCGTTTCTTAAAGCCACCAAAGAGGAATAAATTCTTCTTTGTTGGAGGGATAGCATTCCAAGATATTCAAAACTTCCATTGTAGTGAGTTACTAAGGGTAGGATTTATGATATTAGGGTGTATAAATATTACTAACAATATTCTTGATAATATTCTGCTTTGATTTTTAGTGAAATTTTCTAATGTTGCTCCTCCTAGTGTCCAAGCTCCTGACATGATCCAAGCTATCTTACAAATCCCTAATATTAAAAGGACTTTCCAGGTTTAAGTCTTAGCCTTAACCATAATTAATCAAGCCTTAGAGTGCAACATGTCTAGTAAGTATCACTTATTAAATTCTGCAAGTAAGTTTTCATAATATGTCTGTATTAATATTTTAACCTGTCACTTATTAATAAGTATCACTTATTGATATTTTAACCTATTGTAGGATCCGCAAGATTTTCCCCTAACATCATCATGGATAATATTGTCAGTATGATCAATGTAAAGAAACCACTACTGATATCCCAAAGTCTGTTGCTCCTACTTCCTGAACTAGGGATGCCATTTCTAAGAACAGAAAGACAACTAACTCTGCTCCTTGTTCCCCTTTCGAGGATCTCAATGGGGATGAGATTCATTCCCGGGTTCTTGCTTTTATTATCCAAGTAAATATTGCCCTGTATATTCTAATGCATATTCTTATTTATATTTTTCTAGTATTATTCCTAATTAATATACACGTGTCTTTAAATTAATTCCATCATGTTCTCTAAAAGAATAACCAGGCAACTAAACCATCATCGATCCTTGTAAAGTTGTTCCTGCCAAATATGAGTACATAGGGAGCAAAGCTGAGGAGCTCGAGTGGATTCATGAAGATTTGAACATATTGAAGACCAAATGTCATTTCTAAGCCAAAATAACTACAACAAACATAACCACGTGTTCCGATTATCACCACAATCCGTCCAACATGCCAATATCTTAAAGAGAGTGTCTATCTGGTTTATAGAGAAAGAGCACGGAGTTCTTCACATCCTAAAATGATAAAAATCCAGATTTTGTAGCTTTTATACCAAATATGGCGAACTAGGGTCCTTCACAGACCGACCCATACCTTGGCAGTCTACTACCACTCACATGATGAAAATTATCATGTTTGGTTCCTCCGGGGGATGGATTGATAAGAATTCACATAAATAACAAAAAAAACTCGACTTGAATGATCTTTCTACCTCTTCTGGTATAATGACATATCGAGGGACTCAACTAGAAAGAATAGGCAGAGAAATTTTGTGTTATATATGGTAATCTTTCTAATATCTGAATTGAATATGAAACTTATTTCTTGAGAATAAGAAAAGAGAAGGGGTGGGTTGTCTAATAGGGTTCTTCCTCAATTAGTCGTTACTTCAAGGAGGTTTTACCCCTTAATCAAATAGTTTAGGATTCAAAAGTGAAAGAAATCGTTTTATCTACTGACAATGGACAAATTGTTGTATTACCAAATCACGCTACTATCCTTAAAAATGCAAATTCACATCTTTCAAATGGAATATTCTTATATACCAAACAAATATTTCTTGCGGGCCGTTAAGCTAGACCATGAAAGTTTGCGACCACCCTGGCAGACCATTACCAAATTTTCTTCGTGGTCTGCTACGGACCCACATTCCTAATTTCGAAACCTATTCCATGGCTGACCATTATGGCTACCAGAGCAGTCTGCTATGGTCCTATTATTCTAAGTCCTTTGGAATGTTTCTATTTTAAAACATTCCTTTCATGTTTTCGACCCCTTATACTTGTATTTCAACCCATCCATTTAGTCGAAGTGTCAAAATTCCCCTTTTAATTTGTCAAGGAACCTACTTTCACATAAAAACACATTTGGACCGCTCTCTAGTTGCGCCAACCAACCTATACACGGTAAGTCACATCACCATTAATGTCCCCATCACTTTAAAGAAACAATCCTAAGTACTTGAATCTTGTTGTTTGTTGTACAATTTGGCTCCCTGTCGTTATTAGATGTCATACTTATTGTTTTCCTCACCAAAGTTATAATAAAAATACTAGATTTAGGTTAACGGATTTGTAAGCATTTACTCTCTAAGGCAACTCTTCATTTCTTAAACCTCTCATTTTAGCCTTGCTTACTTCTTGCTACCAAGAAAATGTCATCTACAAGTCAAGCACCATGATATTTCTGTTGTATTGACCTTAATAAATCATTCAAAACTATTATAAATAAAAAGAAACTCAATGTCAATACTTTATGAAAACCCATATCTAGAACAGAAGGGTTTGTGTCCCCACTGGCATCCTTATAGTCATCCTAGCACTAGCATGCATGTCCCTAATAAGCTCTATGTACCTCTCTGCGATCCTTTTATCCTCAAGACTCCCCTACATCACCTTACGAGGTACACTATCTTATCCTTCTTCAAATTTATCAACACAATATGTAGGTCACGCTTTCTCTCTCTGTATTTATCCATAAGACTCCTAAGTATGTACATTGGTTTCGTATTAAACCACCCTGACATAAAATTGTTGTTTTCTAAAATTAGAGTTTCCCTTCTAACTCTCACCTGAATAGCTCTTTCCCATAACTTCTAGTGTGACTTAGAAGCTTTAATCCCCTATTGTTGTTACAATCTTGTGTAAGGCCCCGTTCCCGGGACGCTTACAGTTGGACATTCATCGCATATAATTTTTTTAACACATTAAGATTCATTTGAATAGTAAAAACATTGCAGTGCAATAATTTAACAAAACCATGTCATGCACTAATAATCATTTTTGAAAAATAATACATCGTTGTTAAAATTTCAAAAGAACATTTAGCCGCATTACAAGACAAAAATATCATTTTTGCATAAGACGGATGCCAGTCTTTATTTGCCAAGTAGCTTCACCCTCGTGCCATCCTTAGCAACGAATTAACTGCCAACTAAAAATGCATAAAAGTCAGCGTTGCTGAGTGAGTTCTAGTTTTACAGATAAAATACTTTTCATACATTTAATAGCAATTTCTTTACTTTCGTACATAATCATACATCATACATACATCTAGATAATAATCATTATTATCTTTTACTATCGTTTGTTTCATACTTTATCTTTATCTTTCATTTTCATATGGACCAACGTCATATGCAATACCCCAAACATGTGGCACGAAGCTGGTACTGGGCTGAAGTCTATAAATAGACCACTTACATTGTGCACGAAGCTGACTCCAGTACCGGGGTAAGCCAATATGGTCCCGTTCCATACATATTGGTCAGTCACTAGGACTGACCCCTGTGTGCATCCTCATGGGTTAGCTAAACCGCACACAGTTGAGCTACAACCCCACAATAAGGTGTGAACCTCCATACATTTGTTTGCAAGACTTTCATACATTCATTATGTTTCACTTTTCATTATCTTTAATCTTTCGCTTCAATTATGATAATACTTTACTTACATGATCATAACACACCACGTAAAATCATGTAATAATAAGTAATATTGAACATGTATAACAGGATCGAACATACATAACAACAACAAACATAACCACCAAAACATCTCATGGTCTTAGTCTTTAAATTTCTAATACCTAAAATTTCAGAAAATTTTCTAAGACATTGGGCACATGGGCACTATGCAGGCGTGTGAGCACTATGTAGGCGTATGGGAACTATGCAGGTGCATGGACAGTTAGGCGCATAGGAAAACTTAGGCGCATGGGAAAATCCTAGGCGCATGGGCACTGCTTGGGTGCATGTGCCACACTTAGGCGCGTGGGCAGTGGGTGCATGGGCATATAGGCACATGAGCCACACTTAGGCGCATGGGCAGTGGGTGCATGGGGAAATTTGGGCGCATGGGTAAAGTGTTAGGCGCATGAGCCAACACTTGGGCGTATGGGCAGTTTCTAAGCGCATGGGCAAGCACTTAGGCGCATGGGCAGGTTTAGGCGCATGGGCATTTATCCTATTTGACTGGCACTATTTTTAGACCCCAAATCATTATTATAACATGTTCTTAACTCACTTCTAACATGCTAAGCACCTAAACAAGCATCTAAACATGAAACATAAACAAAACATACCCAAACATTCACCCACCCGTATAAACAGAAGTAATAACATACTGAAAGTTATAAAGATAGATACATGCATTTTCATCCCCAAAACAAGTTTAAAACTATAAAACCGGGGATCTAGAATTCACATGTTACAGCCTTTGAGCAAAACTCTTTCAAACTCGAGCTCACAAGGAGTTCTAACACCTAAACACATAAAAACACACAACCGAACACGCACAAGCACATAAGGATCGATCTTGAGGCTGAAAACTTAGTTGAAACCAAACAAAACTCAAGAAAAACTCACCTTCGGGCCGATCATCTTCTTCTTCTCTAAAAAGAAAACGATGAAACTTTTGCTTCTTTCTTCTTTCAACCAAAAGTAGTTGTAGAAAAAGGTGATGTATAGGCACCCACACTCTTTTAATCATAAAATAATAAAGTTTTGTCCTTTTTGTATACTTTAGCCCCTCCACTTGTGTTATTTAACCTTTCTTTCTTTATATTTTTTTCTTTCCTTTATCCTTGTAATAAATTTCCGAGTTTTACAAGTCCACCCATCTTATAGAGGTTTCGTCCCCGAAACCCATCACTCCTCAAATAGTTGTGGGTAATGCTGTCTCGTATCATCCTTCGTCTCTCACGTAGACTCGGATCCCTTCCTGTGTTTCCACTATGTTTCCACTGTACTCGCACCAGTGGAACCACTTTATTACATCTTCTCTTTTCGATCAATGATTGTCACTAGTTACTCTACGTAATTGAGTCGTTTGTCTACATTAATGTCCCCCAGTGGTACAATCATATCTTCATCGGCTAAGCACTTTCTCAGATGAGATACATGGAATGTTGGATGAATCCCACTTAACTCATCGGGTAGTTCCAACCTATAGGCCACCTCTCCTACTCGAGCAATGATTTGGAAAGGACCTATATACCTTAGACTCAGCTTACCCCACTTTCTAAACCGAATGGTACCTTTCCAAGGTGAAACCTTCAACATAACTTTATCGCACACCTTGAATTCAAGCGGTCTACATCTTTTACCAGCATACGACTTTTGTCGGCATACGACTTTTTCCTATCTTTTGCCGCCTTCATAAAGGCCTTGTTCTTTTCCAGCTTTTCAGTCGTAGCCTCGATCACCTCCACGCTCCTCAAATCCTTTTGTCCAATGTCACCCCAACATACGGGCGTTCTACACTTCCTACCGTATAGCATCTCATATGCTGGCATACCAATACTTGCATGATACTATTGTTATATGAGAATTTAGCTAACGATAAATGTTCATCCCAACTTCCTCCGAAATCAATGACGCATGCCCGGAGCATATCCTCAAGCGTCTGGATGGTCCTTTTTGATTGACCATCTGTCTGAGGATGGCAAGCCGTATTGTGTAACCTTGTCCCCATTGTATCATTGAATATCTTCCAAAATTTAGATGTAAACCGGGTGTCACGGTCAGACATAATAGACATAGGTACATCATGACGAGTTATAATTTCCTTTGATAAATAGATCCGCTAACCTCTCAGATGAATATGTTTTGCGGATCGGTAGAAAATGAGCACTCTTCGTCAAACGGTCAACTATTACCCCATATAGCATCATAACCTCTTGCCATACGCGGCAACTTCATAATGAAGTTAATGGTGATGTGCTCCCATTTCCACTCTGGTATATCCAAAGGTTGGATCTTTTCGTATGGCTTCTTATGTTCCGCCTTCACTTGTAATCAAGTAAGGCACTTACTCACATACTCTGCTACATCACGCTTTATTTTCGGCCACCAATAATCCTTCTTCATATCCTGAAACATCTTCGTGGCACCGGGATGAATCGAGTACCGAGTCTTATGAGCCTCGTCCATAATCCTTCCACTTAGATCCCCATAACAAGGTATCCACATCCGTCCAGTTTGGATTTTGATACCGAGAGTGTTCTCACCCAACTCTGTGACTAGACCCTTCATACGCTCGGAAGTAATCTGATCTTCTTTCAATGCTTCATCAAGAAATTCTTTGACCTATTTCATCACGTCAGCGGTTATAACCAACTGATAAGCCTTCATCCGAATTGGCTCGGGTCTCTCCTTTCAGCTTAGAGCATCGGCCACAGTGTTGGCCTTGCCTGGATGGTAGTGGATTTCATAGTCATAATCCTTTATAATCTCCAACCATCTCCTTTGCCTCATGTTCAGGTCTTTTTACTCGAAAAAGTACTTCAAGCTCTTCTGGTCGGTAAAGATGGTGCACTTCGTCCTGTAGAAATAGTGCCTCTAAATCTTCAGCGCAAAGACCACGACCACCAACTCCAAATCATGAATGGGATAGTTAGCCTCGTGGATCTTCAACTTTCGGGATGCGTAGGCTATAACTTCCCCCTATTGCATTAGCACGCAACCTAATCCCGAATAAGAAGCATCCGAATATACCACCAAGTCTTCGTTTTCCTCGGGTAACGTCAAGACAGGAGCTTGAGTCAATCTCATCTTTAACTCCTCGAAAGAATTCTCTTACGCTTGACCGCATATGAACTTCATATCTTTATGGGTCAACTTAGCCAACGGATAAGCTATCTTGGAGAAGTCTTGAATGAATCTCTTGTAATAACCCACCAACCCAAGAAACTACGGATCTCGGATGGCATCTTTGGAGACTTCCATTGCATCATTGCTTTAACCTTTGTTGGGTCCACCATGATCCCATCCGTATTAATAACATGACCCAGAAACTGAACCTCCCACAACCAGATCGCGCATTTGGAGAACTTGGCATACAACCTCTCCCTTCTAAGCGTCTCTAGTACCTCCCGAATATAACAAGTATGCTCCTCTTCACTCTTTGAATAAATCAGGATATCATCAATGAACACAATCACTTATTTATCCAACATCGGCCGACACACCCAATTCATCATGTCCATAAAGGCAGTTGGCACGTTGGTTAAACCAAAGGACATCACAAGAAATTCATAGTGTCCATAACACATTCAAAAAGCTATCTTGGGAATGTCCTGCTCCTTCACCTTCAACTGATGGTAACCAGATCGAAAATCTATCATTAAGAACCAACTGGCACCTTAGAACTGATCAAACAAATCATCAATTGTTAGTACTTCTTAAAGATTAACATGTTGTCTTTATTTGTCTTTGTATAAGTTTTGTCATAGTATAGGGACTAGTTTTTTAAATAGTAGTTCCTTTGTTTATTGATAGTATAAATAGCTTAGATAGACTTATGTAGGAAAGACATTGAATGAACTGCTACTTACACTTGTAATCGTCTTTGCTATTATCAATAAACTTGTACGAATTTTTCTTGATTTTGTGCATTGATTTTATTACCGTGTTTGTTTTTGATTGAATTGCCTTCTAATATCATCATAGATCTATACATTTGATCCTATCAAATGGTATCAGAGCTATTGGTTCAGTGACTGAGCTTGTACGAACTTGCAAACTCAAAAATCACTTGAATATGTGATTGATAAGCAATTCGATTGAAATATTGTTGATTTCAGTTGTGTTTCATCATCAGAAACATGAATTGAATCACAATTAGCGGTTTAGTTCGTCCAATTTCCATGAATTGATCACATTTGTGTTTTGGAAGTTGTCATCACCTGAATTCCATTGATAATGATCTTTTAAAATCTATAGAAAAAGGACCATACATTCCTATAACCACTAATAGGCCTGACATGGGTTTTGTCTATACCAAAGATTCACCAGAACCCTACCCTGAAGATGGTTTGCAAGGTGATGATCTGAGAAAGGTTAAGAATGATATCAAAGCTTACTCTCTGATGTCTAAAGGACTACCACTTGAAGTCCTAGCAAGGCTTTATGGGTGTCAAACTGGTTACGAAAGGTACAAAGCTTTATAGACTATTTGTGAAGGTGGTAAAGAGATACAAAAACTTAAAAAGAAAAAACTGAAGAGGCAGTTAGAGCTTTTTCTACATCTATCTGGTGAGACCATCAATCAGATGATGAACAGATATGTGCAACTTACAACAGAGATGTAAATAGCTGGCATTACACGTGATCTTGAAGATCTAAACATTAGACTTCTTAATGCTTTACCGTCCTCATGGAAAAAAACAGTGACATTGTTAAAGCACATAGAGAAATTTCCAATGGATCTAGATATGTTAATTGCCAAGATTGAATCTATGGAGATTGATGAGAGTTCAAGGAATAATGATAGAACATCTGCAATGTTACAGTATCAATTTGTTTCATCTCCTGCAAATACTGTTGAGAATGCTTTCATGGCTAAGAATGAAAGTTTACCTGAAGAAGAGGGAGATCTATTTGTTGGATCAGGGTTCTTTACTGATTCATCATTTACAAGTTCACATGCTTATGCGACCAAACCTCAACCTCAACCTTAGTCTCCTCCTATTTCTCGGAGTTCGAAGCTTTAAACAGAGACTCCATCTGTTAGCTCTACTAAATCTAGGAAAGGTAAAGATGTGATAAACATCCTATTAGAGGATGAAGAGTCTAAAACTGCCTTTGCTGCTTTCATGGCAAGCTTTCAAGCATATCAAGGTAGTCATCTAACTCAATTAGATCTTGTTTTGCAGGATGTTTTAAATGGATCCTGAAGATGTTGAAGAGATGGATTTGAATTAGCAGATTGTGATGATTGCCTATAGAACACAAAAACACTCCTATGTCAACAGGAAATATAAGCCTAGTGCTAATAAGACTGTTGGTTTTGACAAGTCAAAGTCAAGGTGTTTCAACTGCAACAGTTATGGGCATTTTTCTAGGGAATGCAAAGCTCCCAGGAATAATGGAGGAAATGCTCAATCCAGTTCTGGCAATCAGAGGTTTCAATCAGCTCAGAAGACATTCCAAAAGCCATATTAAAGTCTTCCAATGCTAGAGCTTAAAGATGAATCAAAATCATCTGATGAACCAAAGAAAGCTCTTGTAGTCAGTGTGAAGGATGGATATGACTAGAATGCATATGCTAAGCAATTTACAAATGAACTAACCTCAAGTTTATCTCTTATTGCAGAAATCCAAAGGGAAGATTGGTCAGAGGACTGTGATCCAAAAGTGGAAGGTGAGAATGAAGAAGATGATTATGACTAGAGTGACAAATCTGATCCTAAAGAGGATTCAGATGAAATTGCTTTGATGGCTCAGTATGATCAACCTAAGGTTGAAACTTCATCCTCAAACTCTGAAACTTCATCCCCAAAATATCCTGAAATACCATCAGAAGTAAGGGAAAAACTTTGCACCAAATTATGATTCGAACATGTCAAATGCTATAGAAGCTATTCATATAAAATCTATGAGAAACTTAAACAAGAAGAGTCAATGCATAACAAACTAAAATTTAATAGCAGATCAAAAGATCATTTCTCTTCAAACATCTTGGAACAAAACGTTAAAATAGTTAGAAATTGTTTCTAAACAGTTGGAATAAATGACCAAAAATCTAGAACAGGAGAAGATAGCACATGCTGTGTTACACCCTCAAAATCCACGTGCGGAGTTTTACCGCGAGGCGTGTGAACAAACCAGGATCACAGTCAATAGTTACTCAGAACGACTCTACATGCCATGTTTAACATAAAACAAACCAAAGTTCAAATTTTAAAACCATGTGGAAGCGTTTTGAAAAATAAGACAACCCAAAATATTGAAATGCATAATATGGAAAAACATGTGCCAACCAAATGTTTGAAACCCATAATGTAAAGACAAGCAAATGTGTTTATAAATTAAAGCCTTAGAATGCATGTTGGGCCCGTGATGTGCTCCTACTGGCAAGCTGAGTTATCGACCTGAGAATAGTATACTAAAAATGTCAACACAAAGGTTGGTGAGTTCAAGAGTGGCGTTTAAACATAAACAGTTTAACAGTTGTGATACATATAAGCAGTGTATTGTAACAGATAGCTAGTCTATTAACAATAAATATTAATTCATAGTGAATTTGCAATTGAAGCTGACTATGATAGTTTTTGCCTTCTTCCATGACTTACCAGATCGGGACAAATGATCATAGGAAAAATTGCACCCGGTTGACCTCGAGTCACACAGGTGGGGCTCGTCTTACCCAGTAGTACTACCCAAGTTTCCCCGCTATTCAATATTAACAATTCGAAAGTGTGAGGACTTTTCCATGGCAAATAGCACTATATTAATATTATACACAACTTAAATACATAAAGCGTTTGTGAAATTACCAGTATGCTATCTCCCCCAAAAGAGATTAAATAAATAGTGGGGCATGAACTCACCTGATATGCGTAATGAGTACTTAGAGTTTACTTGGAAGAAAAGAGTGGACAGACAACCTTCAGAGGTTACCTA